>QLOM01006767.1:0-20431 GCA_003313785.1 Termitomyces sp. MG148
CTCACCTGGGATCGAATGTACAGTCCAAGACCTCCCAGGGCGTACCGTGGGTTTTGGTGTTCCCCGCGGAAGTCCAATGGATGCTCTGGCGCTCTCAGCCGGCAATCGGCTTGTTAATAACCCAGTCACGTCAGAGGGCTTGGAAATCCTCATAGTCCCGACTATCGCCTGCGAATTAGAGTTCAGTTCCGCTACTGTAGTTGCGATTACTGGGAAAAAAGTCAAAGCGCATGTCAACGATACTTTGGTGGCCATGTGGTCGAGAATTACTGTTCCAAGCTCTGGAAAGCTGAAGTTGGAGGTCGAGGTGGAGACCGAGAAACCTGATTCCGGTTTGCGAGTGTATATCTCCATTCGTGGTGGTTTGCCAAACGTTCCTGTTTACTTGGGGTCTAAGTCAACATCTATGGGGCTGGGTGGTTATCAAGTGATTTCTTTGACCACTCGATACAATGATTAATGTTCACACGCCTGTTAGGGGAGATCGCTTCTTCGTGGAGACCAGCTTGCCTTGGGGTTCTGTGGCCCTCTTGACTCGGACGAAACAAGTAATGACTCCATTGACTCCAGCCTCATTCCCAAGTACTCGTCTGATTGGACTATCCATGTTCTGCCTGGTCCGCAGGATGACGAGGAGTTTTTATCTCCTGCCGGACAAAATGCATTCTATTCAACGAAATGGCACGTCGATAAAGATAGCAATCGCCTTGGTATTAGGCTCTCATCTTCAGAAAAGATTCAATGGGCCAGAGAAAACGGAGGTGAAGGAGGATCACACCCGAGCAACATCCTCGATAATGGGTACACATTGGGCGCAATCAATCTCAATGGTGATACCCCAGTGATCCTCACGAATGACGGTCCGGACATGGGAGGTTTTCTGTCAGTTTGCACGGTTGCGTCAGCAGAAATGTAAGACGTTGTTCATACTTCTGCATCTATCAATGTATCAAATTATGCTGCTTTAGGTGGAAGTTGGGTCAGGTTCAACCAGGAAATACAATTCTTTTTAAAAGGATCTCATGGGCGTGCTCCAAAATGCTACATGGAATATCGCTTGATTGGAACCGCGCTGTACATTCATCGCTCAAAGGACGCAGACGACCACCTGAATTTCGTCTTCCATGGGATGCTGATACCACGAGTGACTATAATACCGCCATTCTGGGTGAAGTAGGTAGAGATAATGAAAGGGTAACTTATCGTCAAGTATCTTATCGATTTTCTTGCATGATGTTTTCAGTTTTTGATGAAACATTCCATAGGCTGGAGATGCCGCAATCCTCGTAGACTTTGGCTTGATGAGGCTTGACGTAAATATCCGTGCACGGATGCATGCTTTTCAAGAGACTCTTAACGCGAACCGCCCTGCCGGATTGCGTACGATCAGCCCTTGTATTCGTTCAGTTATGGTGAGCTTGTCATCTAGGATGTTCTGTCCAAGGTGACGGTGCATGATATTATCCAAATCCAGTGTCATTATGATCCAGACTCAATATCCCAGTCTGAATTCCTGACTTCTCTCATTGCCGCCCAGGAATCTTTACCATTTAACGTGACGGATATGGAATTCCGAGGTCGTAGGATTACCTTTCCAATTGTTCTTGATGATCCGTGGAACAAGGAAGCTCTAGAACGTTATATGGCTACGATGAGACGAGCCGCGGTATATCTCCCGAGTAATATTGAATATCTCGGAAAGAACAATGGTCTTGAGCCTTTGGAAGCACTACAGAGATTGGTTCAAACCGATTGGGTACGGTCTCCAGCCCCTTGTCTACGATCTGCCCTTATGAGTATCTGAGTATCTAGCTTGTCTTCGGCGTTGGATTCTACCTGGGCTGCCCATTCCTTATTCCAGTGAGCTCCCCGCATGCCAGTTTTTCCAAGTGTTATCATCTGTATAGATCGACCCACGATGTCGGCTTGTTGCACAAAAGATGAATCCATCACGAACATACACTCCAAGGGTACAGCTACTGGTTGCCACGTTTACATATCTTATTCTCAGATTCTTGTCGTAGGGAGCGATAGGAATGGCCGGTCCAGTTGCAGCGATCTATCCCATTGAATCCCCTGGCGGATATCAATTATATGGGCGTACATTACCAACATGGCAGACGTGGGGCAAGGGCAACAATTTTAAACCAGATAAACCTTGGCTTTTACAACCATTCGATCAGGCAAGGTGCTCAGTTTGTGGAATATTCGTCTGCTCATCAAATTTCATCTGCCAGATCCATTTCGAGGTTATCAGAGCTGACGAATACGCAGAGGTATCCGAATTACTGTTAAAATGCTTTTGAGTCTGATCGTTTCCTGCGAATTAGATCGAAAGGGCGTTTGACTCAGGCATATATAAGTTTAAGGTGATAGTCAGACTTCATCTCTATTGTCGTTGTGCTTTAAACTTCCATTCATAGATTGAGCCAATAACCTTTTCCATGAAAGAATACAATGAGTTTGAAGGTGAAATCTCTGACGAAGCCATGGAATTCCGTAACTCTCAGAGAAACGCTTCCATGATCCAAGAAAGAAGGTGTGTCTCAGATATAAAAAATTTACTCACCATTCACTTGAATCGTCGTGACAGAGAACAGGAACTTCTTTCAGAGTGGCGAAGGGAGAAGCAGGTGGAGGTGATTCACCCACAAGTATTTAACGTCGACATTGAAGGTACAAATTTGCTCTTATGCTCGAAAGATGATTTATTATTTATCTTTAATTTGTTTCCTCTAGTGACAACGCCGGAAACTTTGACAGCAATCAACTCACCGCTGTTTGCTTCCGTGTGGAAAATCAAGTGCCGTCCCGGAGATAGAATACAATCCGCAAGCGACGTGTTGCTGATACTCGAAGCCATGAAGACAGAAATTTCAATCAAAAGTGGTGAAGAAAACGTGGGAAAAGTTGTGAGAAAGCTTGGCAAGGGAGTTGTAGAAGGAGGATCAGTTCGTCTCGGTGATGTGCTTTTGGTCTTAGCGTGATACATTGTATAATTTGTATTTGTAGTCGGATGCGGAAAATCACTTATCCGACAATACACGATGTCACTTTTGTAGACCTGAACCTACTTAGCCACAAAAGCAAATGAGGAGTGTCACGAGAGAATTTTGATACCTATTTGGACACGATAACAAATAAGGTTATAGGCCGTGCGCAAGTATTCCCGCTACTTGTTTAATGGTTTTGGGGACCGACTTGGTCGAACAAGAAACCACGTGACTGATGGAAGGCAGAAGAGGGGCCAACAGCTTTCTTTTCTCACTTCAAGTCGTTTCTGTTCATCCTCATAGTCTATTCTCTCAAGTGAGTTGGAAAGAGGCGATGGATCGCATCGCCGCGGTACCTGAGTAACGATATTCGATGGTCTTGGGATGGGATTATATTCACGTCAGACGCGACGACTCTCACCAGTTTTTTGAACGTGACCGGGAGAGTTACTTGCCGATGGGAATAGAAACACTGTTGACCGAATCAGTCGTTCATATGCTTGGCGGTATATCAAAGCTTGTTTTCAATTCAAAACAACACGAACAACGCGCTTAATACGACTTGCTGGTATTTTTATCGATTTCATTCCCAAGCCTTTTTATCGACCTTATTCCTTCTTTTCGGTTCCACACCTTGCTTGCGCACACACGCGGAGTCCGCCACGGTCATCGTCAAATATCTAACGAGTCGCAGAGTGAGAGAATTGCGCTGAATGTGCTCGCTCACACATCTCACAATCCCAAACCGCCTTCGTTCATTGGTGATATACGATGCCATGAAAGAAAAATGCCTCACGTATATAAAACAACTGTCTAATGTGTAGGAAAGAGCAAATCCCTACGGATGATTCGCTTTTCGTTTGTGATTTTGGCAAGCATATTGCCCGCAGCACTTGCTGCCGTTCGGCATTTTGACATCCCCATCACTGTGGCGAATATTGCCCCCGATGGGTTTGAACGCCAGTAAGCAAAACCTCCGAGGACCATTCTGTGGGTACTGATTTCGACCCTACTAAGGGCTATTCTTGCTGGAGGCACCTTCCCTGGGACGGCTATCATGGTTCAGAAGAACGACTCGGTTGTCATTCCGATCCACAACGAGCTGCACGATCCGTTGATGAGGCAGAGTACCTCTATCGTGAGTGGTTGCACTCTGATGTCTCATCCCGCGGCTGAAACACGTTAGCACTGGCATGGATTCTTCCAAGCTCGCACTTCGGATATGGATGGTCCTGCGTAAGCTTACCTCTTTAATTCGCAAAGACAATGTAATCTCACCGACAAGATTAGTTTCGTCACTCAGGTATATCGGCAATTGCATTGAGATTGCGATACTAACTCTGTGAACAGTGCCCAATTGCACCAAACGCCACCTTTGTCTACTCGTTCTCCACAGCAGGACAAACCGGAAAGTTTGTACTTTCTTTGGCCTGTTATTCGGCTAGTGTTGATGTAGAAACAGTTTCTGGTATCACTCTCACTTGTCGACCCAGTACTGTGACGGCCTTCGTGGAATTTTTGCCGTATATGGTACGTGAAGTTTGGACTTGAAAAATTGTGCCCCGTATCTCACATCCAAAAGATCCGGATGACCCATTAAAGGATCTCTACGACGTCGACGACGGTTTGTTTCCTTTGCGTTCCGAAAATAGGCCAGTAATGCTCATGTTAGAGATACAGAGGGTACTATTATCACTCTTGCCGACTGGTACCACGAACTTGCTCCTGCGGCGCAGAATGACTTTTTCCAGACTGGCGTCGTGCCGTGAGTGGTTCCCTTTCTCAGCGGCACTGCTGGCCTGACAGCGATACAGCATCCCTGATGCGGGATTGATCAATGGTGTAGGACGCTTCGTCGGCGGTCCCCTTGGTATGTCGTTCATACATGTCAAAATTTCGATCTTCTCATCTTGCGCAATTCTAGTTCCCTACGCTATCGTAAATGTCGAGCAAGGAAAGAGGTACAGGTTGCGCATTTTCGCAATTGCCTGCCGCCCGTTCTTCACATTCTCCATCGACAATCACAACATCACCTTCATGGAAGCCGATGGTATTGAACATGACCCCGTTGAAGTTCAGAACATCGATGTCTACACTGGTATGTCATATTCGCATCGGCATACATTATCAAAGGCCGAAGCTTGATTTGTTCTACAGCACAGCGTGTATCTGCTATTCTGAACGCGAGCCAACCCGTCGACAACTACTGGATCAGAGCTCCACCCACTGGTGGTGCACCTGGGCCCACTGGAAACCCGAACTGTGCGTTTTTTGACTTGATTGGTTGAACTCGACGCTCACGTCATATCTTAGTCGACCCCGATCTTACTAGGGCCATTCTGAGATACAAGGGTGCACCAGATGTAGAGCCCACCACCAACAACACGGGCGGACCGAAGCTTCTCGATGAGCAGATGCATGTATGTTGTCAATCCCTCGATCTTCGGGTACTTGCTTACTGCATGTCCACAGCCTATTGCTCAGGAACATCCTGGAATGGTATAGTAGCCCTATATATTCTGTAACGCTTTTGAGCTCATTTTTCTCCAGCTCGGCTCAGGAGATCCAGACGTTGGTAAGAATTTGCCGTGTGATTGTGAAGAGCTGAATTGATGTTTTTTCTTCAGCTATCGTCCTCAACATCGCACAAGTATGTTCAGGCGTCTACCATGCTATCCATACTAATCCTGGAATTTAGCCCAATCCTCCCTTCTTCGACATCAACGGTATCTCTTACATCTCGCCCACCATCCCGGTCCTCTTGCAAATCCTCAGCGGTGCTAAGCAGGTGCGCTCAGTGCTGGAAATGAGTCGTTTGTAATCTGATGTTCCTCTTTTAGCCACAAGATCTTCTTCCTTCGGAGCAGGTGTACGTGACAAGAGTGTATACGGTAATGTTTTGCCGACACAGCCCAATAGCTTCATCGTGCCACCAAACATCCTCCTCCAAGTCTCGATTCCCGGTACTGGAGGTAGGTTCTTTCTGTTTGCCATCCGAGATCCAGCTGAAATGATGTCCAGCACATCCGTTCCATCGTAAGCGAACAAGTTCAATTTATTGCACCTCTTTGTTTACATTGACCAGTGCACGGCCACGCTTTCGACGTTGTTCGTCCGTCAAATGCCGTTGATTTCAACTTTGTCAAGTAACTCTCTTTAAACGCGTGCGAAACTCGACACTGACTGTATTTTCCTAGCCCGCTCCGTCGTGACGTCTACCCGAGTAGGTGTCAGACAAACTAATCAATTGTAGCCCAACTTAACTTTGTCTTCTACAGTAAACGGAGGCAACACCACCTTCCGCTGGAGTACGTTCCTTCGCCTCTCATCCAGTTTTACCAACACTGACGTATAATATAGGGACTGACAATCCGGGTGCTTGGTTCTTGCACTGGTGCGTTTACTCGCTTATAAATCTAGAAGTCGCCACTGATTAGTGACCTTTCAGCCACATCGACTGGCATTTGGAAGCTGGTCTCGCAGTCGCATTTGCTGAGTCACCAGAAGATAATCTCGTAGGGCCACAAGCCCAAATCACTCCTCAAGAATGGAAGGATTTGTGTCCTGACTACAACGCGTTGGCAGCAGATTTGCAGTGATGGGATCCTAGGAGTAGAACGTCTCAAATGAAATTAAATTGTATGAGCATTTGAAGGTTTTATGATTAACATGTTTCTTCGCTCCGTCTACATCTTGATGGAAGACACGTATATATATACAACACCTAAGAGGAAAAGAGACGTCAGCATGTGTTTCATTTGATATTAGCGTCCACAAAGGATCAGACATCCAAAGGAAGGTCGTTTCAACTCGCATCGCGTCGACCTCGACCTAGCATCATCGCACCCCACAACTCAAGTGATCTTTGGGTTCGACCACTAAGGGGGAGAATAAATGTTCGGTATTGGGGGAGTACTCCTGAAAGAGGGCGCTAGAGTGGAAATTGTCAATGTAGGAAATGTTTCATCAAGAATGTGGATGCAATAGGATGTGGATGTATTGAGAAAAAGACTAAACCATACAAATCAGACAAGATGGCAATCTTCTGGTATGGTCGCGTAGAAGAACAATCAAGTTATCAAAGAGGTCCATGGTACGAGCAAACCATGAAAAAATTTGTCTCGTTGTTTGGTTAGCAATGTAAAATGTCCATGGTCATTCACATCAACTTGGAAGTCGCACTAATATAATACCATCCCGCTTCAAAATACATATTCTGATTGTGTTCCCGAACAGACCGTTGCGATTGAACTCTAAAATTAAGAGAAGCCCCCTTGAAGGTCAAGCAGCGGTCGTCCCTGCATTTGGCTTGCGCCACAGATCGTATTTTCTATGGTTCCCGTCGGTTTTCTGCCTAGACCACATCATCCTAGTTTTGTAGATTAATAATATAAGCCGCGTTGGCGTAGTGGTAGCGCGTCGCACTTGTATACACTGTGTGTGTCATGCGAAGGTCACTCGTTCAATCCGGGTACGTGGCATTATTTTGGGTGGCTCAATATCGTTGAATCGTTTTCATTTCCGTTGTAAGTAAAGCAATTCGTTATGGAGGGGCAACTTGAACCCTGAGGCCTGAACCATCACTACGGGTCAGGTGACGACGGCACACGTACAGAACGCAGGTGCCACCCAGCCTGCCCTGAATAAACCCAGATGCCCTGACGGGGACTCACAGCGAGCACTGCTACAGAAGCAGCAATTCAAGTTGGTTGCGGTAGTAGGCAATAAAGTCCTAATCAAGATGGAAAATCCATCGGGAACACAGCGATCCCACCCACATCCAGATAAGGGTACAATGAGGAGACATAGACCCCCACACTAAGACGAACTCTTTTGAGTGGCCCAATATCGTTGAATCGTTTTCATTTCCGTTGTAAGTAAAGCAATTCATTACACTACACTAATGATTCTTACCCACGGTGATCGACGATTCTACTTTGCACACGACTCAAACAAAAGATCTATAACCCAGAGAGAGAGAGATAATTCCCAAAGTCTATTATTGATCGATACGTGGCCCTCTCTGGACAATGAAATACTTTGAAGTCAGCATAACGTTTAACGAAACGAAAGGAAAAGCTGTATGTGTGCTGATTTATCGGTCATGCGTTGACTAACCACTCAGATTCATTGTCAATGAGTCCTAACCGTTCTATCCTCATTGTGACAATCGCAAACAGTAGCATAATACAGACTTGGTAATCGCTCATTGGTACTATGTCGCAATCACGGAGGGAAGACCGATGGGGGAGGATAAACATTCAATCGTCAGTATTATGTTCGAACATTTCAAGTTTCTTCTTGATCAGTTCAAGACGAGCCTTTCTATCCTCAAGGAATTCTCGTTTCCTCGCCAAGACCGGATCTTCGCGAAGAAGATCCGCAAACCAGTGACCTTGGGCTTCTACTCCATCAGGGATCTGTTGCAAGCTTTCAAATAGACTCTTTTGCAGGTCCTTGGTCAAGGCTTGGTTAAGTGCATGCTCGATGGTCAGGGGAACATAGTCGATTATTCGCTGTCGAGGCGTCAGAATTCAGAGATCGAGAGCAGGCGGAGTGGGCTTGCCTTGTGTGCAACTTGAAAGAAAGCACGGACCATTGCCATTACGTTCAAAGCATCAAAATCGCCGACGTTCCTATTCACATCGTGGCACTGATTGCTGGTTGGAAACTGGGCGTTGTAATAAAGTTTCAACCAGTACTCTTTTTCGGAGCGGAAGAATTCCCCATTCTGTGTCCATGCAGGAAGGCCCTCGACCTCAATCATCTTAGCCAGCCTGTCCAGAGTTTCCTTCTTGCATTTCTCCAGGTCTGACTGAACGACGGAGCTGTATAGGCACAAGGATAAGTGATGTGATGGTCATAAAATTGTGAACAATGACGAACGCGACATGTTTCTCGAGGTTCTTGAATTGTCCAAAATGCTCGGCCATGACTTTGCTAATGAAGCCCGAAGTATTCATAAAAACATCCTGAAAGCAAGAGAGTGCAGGCTTGTCCCAAATGTTTGTAAACTCAAGAATGTAATTCTGTGTAGCGTCGTAAGGGATGTGAGTTGGGAGTTCCCAACCGATGGACCTAGGATGACAGTTGTTGATCAAAGAGCAATCAACATGGAAATATTTTACACACGATGCGATAGCTTGTTTGACCTCCTCCACACCTATTATGCGCCCAGACGCTGGAACGCGCTCTGCTTCACGGCCATTTGAAGCATAGTATCGATATTGGTATGGAACAAAGTTGGGCCGAGTACACTCAATATCCTGCTTGAAATTTGCGTATCGATTGCGATTGGTTTGAACCAGAATCTTGTGATTCTTTCCAAATACAGCCAACTGAAAGTCTTGGCAAAATTGTGTGACACGCAGACAGACTTCCGTAAAGGGATCGCCGGTGTTAAGAACCGGAAGTGTTGCGAGTTCCTCTTGGCACTCAGACAAGAGCTGCGCTACCTTTGTGCGCAATTCGGGAAGACTAGAAATAGAGGTGAGTAAAGTGCTCGGAACAGTTTGATTTGGATTATATACTTCTTCTCAATGAGTTGAACGAGAAGTCCGCTAATGTTCGCCACGAAACTTGGGACGCCAAAACGAGCCCGGTCAGCAATAGTGTTCCAAGGGGAGGTCGTTTCAAAAAATCGTTCTTCAAACCTTTGAATGTCTATACGGGACCTGTTACGACTGCGCTCCGCGTCTGTCGGAAGGCGGACACAGTAATACCCATGCTTCAAGGGATATTGTTTGCCTTCCAAAGTGTCCTTCCAGTTTTGAAGGTGGCCAGTTGCACCAGCAGACAGAGTATCGGGCTTAGTAAGGATACCTGCACAGTTCAAGTCAGAAAACTGACATACATCGGAATGGGAAATACTCACCGATTGTTCGTTCTCCCGTGGGATCGGCGTCTTTCGCGAGACGAAATGCAGCTTGATTTTGCATGTCATCTGCAAGTTGCCAAGGTCAAGTCACGTTTTCACAATCTGCAATGAACTCACCGCTCATTGGAATTGTAACAAGGATCAGTGTGTTAGAGCCCGATATAGCATTGACGACCAAATTCCTTATCAAGCTTATGTCTTCATCGTCGGAGTTCTGGATAAGACCTGTACGATGTGATTGGAGATCTGAGGAATCCAGAAGCAAATGAAAGACGTACCGGGCAAGTCTATGAAGGATAGATCGGTAAGATCCGGATCGCTAACATGCACACAAACAACATTCTTGGAGAACTGGAGTGCATTAGAACGTCTCTTCAATTCTCTCTCTGTCTTGTCAAAAAAGTCGCTGGGTGGTGTGAGAGGATTCAATAATGCGGCCTGCGCGCGTCGGATCCAGATCTCGACATCTCCCTTTTCGGTGATAACGGGGCCAAATTGAGTGGTATTCGCAGTGCCGGTCGAGGTTCCGTCGGGAGCGTAGAACATACGAAGAGAGATGGTACATGACCACGTGCCTTCCGTAGTAGACATGGAGCACTCCATTGGGCACCTAACTAGATTATAAGCATGCAAGGTAGCTATGTCGCACGAATAATGCTCACCTTGTGCAGGTTCCGCTATCTCTTGGAACACATATCTAAAAACAAGTCTAAGAAAGACGAAGAGCTATCTACCAAACAGCACTTACTCCGCTCACGGCCTCTACAAGAGAACTTTTACCAGCTGAAGGACGAACGTCAGAATGAATATGTTACCCTAGCTGTCACATACCCGACTGGCTGCCAATAACCGCTAGTCTAGGCATATCGAGAAGGATCCCGTCGCTGGCAGCATTTTTGGTCACATACAAGCTAAAGTGCATGAAGAACCCCTACCAGAGATTGTTAAGATCTCGATGCAGCTGCATCAGTTTTCTGCATTTGCGTGCGTATGTCGACGAGATGATAGCGGCATCGACGGAGGAATCAGACGATGTGCGAAATCGAGTGCCACCGGCAACACTGTTGCGGCGCCGGTCGAAACTGCGAAACATGGTTGAAGAAAAGATGTGGAGGTGCTGGGACACAAGGTATATAGGCCCAAATTGTCATCTGAGATCAGGTCATTTGGGGAGGAGTACATAAGCGCGCGCAGAAAATAGCGCTCTATCGGAGAGAGAGCCGACAGAAAGAGCGTTTACTGTTATACATGAGTTGAAGTTCTTTAATTTTGCAGGGCAGTTGTGGGAGAGAAGTTACCTATAGATCAGAAGAAGTATGCCGGATATGAGGTCCAGCGCGCCTAGCTTGAGGGAAGCGCTACCATGTGGTGATAAAGTTAGCACTGCGGTTGCGAGAAAGCTGATTGGAATCTACATCATTGGCAATTAGGCAAAGAGTCAACCTAGAAGCTGAATGTATGATTGCTATCTCTTCGTACTATAGAGGGGTGATGACCATAGTTGAAGGTAGAATGCCCTTGAGGAGCAGGCGGAGAAAGTCGAGGAATCCGTGTAGGCGGCCATATGCATTGCTTCTTGTCGTGTTTACGACCGACAAACACGAGTGAAGAAGGTGTTGTTCATGTGTGACGACTCTAACGGCACACTTTCCAGGTCGAAAATGGCCCAAAGCCAAGCCATATATGTAATGATGTTTCTCTAGCGGAATGTGCTCAAAGCGTTCCATAGATATTTTTTGGATTTTGGGGTCGAGAGGAATAGAGATCCTACAAAACAATGTTGATTGTTGAACCTAATTTGTACACACTTTGACTTTTAACAACCATCGTTGAAGCCATCGTGGAATTCTTTTGTCAGAGTCTATCTTCACCTTGACCACTATGTGTTTCATAGAGCGTTTTTCGCTCTTCCTGAAAACAGTGCTTGACGGGTTTCTTGGAGAGCAAACTATCAGGTCGGCTCTATAATACGTTGCTGACTCCGGAGTACTTTGGTGGTCTCGTTCTTCGTTCTTTTCATGGCACAATGCCTCATATCGCTAGATATCATTGGAATGACGGATCTCGCTGTTGAAACTGCGGGTCCTCTACAAGGTAATCAGTCTTCCGATTGACAATTATTGTGATGCTCTCAGCCTGAGGTCTTTAATATCAAGGACTTGCCTCAGGTGGCGATTCAATGGTCAGTCCTCATTTTCGGGGGAAACCTCCATGCCTCAATCCCACGCGTGTTGATCACATGCAAGGTGGAAACACCTGGACTTTGCAACATGCGGCCTCCATGCTTTCGCCTTCTTATACCTCTTAAATCGTGCTGGAACGATCGATTGCTCAAAGAATAGTTCCTTTGCACAAGATACAACGTTCTGTCAATCACTTTGCGCTCCGTACAGGCTTAACTATAGGCTCACGTCGACCGTGAACCTTATCTTCATATTTGACGCCCCTCATCCCTCTATCATGCCTTCTGATCTTATTTGGACCCATCATCCTGCTTTTGGAGTAGTACATTCTTCAGGATGCAATATCTGTCTTTCATATATGAGGCACGTCATCGACGCCGCCCAAGCCGACGTCCAAGGCAGCTCTTTTCATCTTGCAATCAAGGAACGAGATGGTCAAGGTTCTTTACAATATTTTAACGGCGTATCTGAGGGGATACGTCTCCATATCCGGGATCTCGATGTTTCTGTAGTGGATCTTCATGCGAAATATCAGACAGAGCGCGAGGAACTATTAGAGATGATAGATCTCCAAGCTGCCCGGCTTGTTGCAGCCGAACAGGAGTTAATTCAGCTCAAGGAACAGTTCAAAGAATTACAAGCTCTGTTAGATGACGCAACCGTATTCTCGACCTCAGCTGATCTCCCTGCTTGTGCAGAATCCTCTGCTTCTCATATGCAGACGGTACAGAATGTGGGAACGACTCGAGATCAACTCAAGCCGGAATGTAACTCGTTTTTTCCTACTCCACCTCAGACCCCGCCTTCCATCACCAAGCACACTTCATTTTCATCTTTGTCTGCAAATCAAGATCCGAGCCCATCTTCAACGAACTCTGGCGAGCCAATCCTTGCACTTGGTGAACCTACATGGGAATCATTAGCTGTGTCCAGCCTACAAGAGCTCATCATACTTATGGAGAGAGCTCGAGATGGTGATGAGGAGGCTTACATGGCTGTAGATGCCATCTACACTGCTGCACGATCAACACTAGAGGTAGATCGAAAGCCTTACCAGAAATTCATTATCCTTGAGTGGCCGCCTCGATCTTTTCCATTTTCTTCTCTTAATCCCTCTGCTCTTGTCGAGACAGGAAACGAGGCTCAGACGAACGAGGTTGGGACAAACGTTCCAGAGATATTTGTGGACTCTTCCCGGTGGGGCATTGGCTTTGTCCACAATGATCGATGCATGGCTTGGAAATTCATGCCAGGATGGGAAGCCGATGGAAGAGACAATAACTGGGCTGAAATGGTGGCTGTTGAGCTTGGTCTGCTCGTCATGGCCTCTGCTGGCTTTCAGTCGCAAACTGTAATCGTAAGATCTGACAACACAGGGGTGGTGGTAGCGCTTCGAAAGGGAGCAAGCAGACACCCTCGGCAACCCGAAGTCCTCACAAGAATCGAAGCCATAACACAGAGTCATGGGTTCAACCTTGAAGTACGATGGATTCCTTCGGAAGATAATCCTGCGGATCGGCCATCTCGAGGACATCTGCCTTCGAATGCGCTACGATATCCTATGATTGATTTACCTGATCAGTTGTTACCGTTCCTTTCTAATTTGGGGTAGTTTATTATTCTACGTGAGACCTCAATGGCTCATTATGTATGTGTCTATTTCATATATTTATCCTTAATTTTCATCCGTTGAACTATGTTGTCCGATGAGAACCGAACCAAGGTGAGAGGATAATTGGTCCATGGATTGGTTCCTGATATTTGGATGGATGAACACATTATTATTATCATCCAGACCTAGTTATAGTGCCGTCCTAAATCCCACGCTTTAAGGATGCATCGATGAAGCTTTGAGTCGTGCGGAAGTATCACACCTTTAACGTTTTAATCGTCACATCATACAAAAAGCGCCTAAAGAACTGCGATCAAATGCGGATTTCACGAGGGGCATCGCAGCAGGGAACAATGTCGGTGTAACTTATTTTGTTCCTAGACGATCTGCAGATCCGTGAGAGGGTAAGTAAGTGTATGCAAGTTGACATCTGTAGGCAGCAAAGTTGCACGATTATAAACCATCCTTATGATCATTTGCCTCGACGAAGAGTTTATGATCTTCACGCATGACTTTGGGGATCTCTAACCCCTATCGAGTGCAGATTGGAACATATATCATCGCTTACAAACTACGCTGAAAAGCCACTAGATCATCGACGTTCTGAATAAAAATCATCAAGGGACGTGCGGAAGAACTTCGGTGCAATACTCCTTTTGCCATCCTCACCTAGGGAATATCGTTACAGAGGTGTATAAATTGAATACCAACTTCTACACCTGCATTATCAGCGTCCCATGGTCCCAACGGAACCTCTCCAAATCGAAATCGGTGCTATCCATCTGGAGGGAGCTAAACCTCCTGCGCTTCCGAGTCATTTGTCCGATCTGAAGAAAGCTTTGTGGAAGGATGAGCTCTTACAGAGCTGGAAGGAGGTCTTGGCTGAACTTGAGATTGCTGTTGAAGAGGTTTCGAAGAAGGGAAGCAATGTAGGAGCATTTCTTTGCCGCTGCATATCAGTAGTGTCATGCACAATGTAGATCATACCGCGAGTATCGTTCGCAGAGATCAAGGCTGGACTGTCGGATAACCAGGTTCAGGCAATTAGGGATGCTGGTGTTGTTGTTGTGACTGGCGCTGTGCCAGAAGAGGTGAGTCCTGTTTTTCTCTCGCTACTGCATCCTGATTAACATTGCACGTATAGGAAGCTCTCCGCTGGAAAAGTTCGATTAGGCAATATGCTACAACCAACGTAAGCGAAGTTACGGGTGAGTACGAACTTGTGGTTGCATCCTTTTCGAACAAATATCTAACTCGGTTCAACGTGGACGATAGGCTACCCCGCCTCCAATATCCAGATCTACGAGATGTACAACTCCAAAGGCCAAGTGGCGTGTCGGGAGCACCCAGGCGTGATTGAGACGCAGAGATATCTCCTAACCCTATGGCATGCCTCCGAGGCAGCGAGAAACCAAATTAGCTTGAACAGCCCGGTATCGTACTTTGACCGCGTGCGCATCCGCCAACCCGGTGACACGACGTTCTCGCTTGATCCGCATATTGATAACGGCTCAGTAGAAAGGTGGGAAGATCCTGTGTATAGGAAGTGCTACAAGGGGATTTTGAGGGGAGGAAGTGCCTGGAGAGAGTATGCTAATGACGCATTTGATGTGGAACCGAGATTGGATGCAGTGCAGGACATGTACGATAATTCGTGAGTCCAAGTCTAATAAAGTTGCTTACATGGTTGGGGTCAGTCTGAGGATATCATAGGAACCAAGGCTCGATCTTCCGTGCATGGCAAGGCTGGGTCTCAATGTCAAAGACTGGACCGGACGAGGGCACGCTCCGCGTCCTCCCCCTACTGCGCGTTGCGATTCCGTACATCATTCTACGTCCATTCTTCCGGCTGGACGAGAACAACGCCAAGGAATGGGTCGTTGACCTCGACAACCCGGAGTTCCCTGGAAGCCTACTGGGTGGGAAACAGTTCTTAACAACAAAGACGCACCCGCATCTTCGATTAGACAAGACGATGGTGGCGATTCCGACTGTCAAGCCTGGGGACCAAGTATATTGTATGTCAGTGAAGCAAATATTGAATGGTTAGCTGATGCTGGTAATTAGGGCATTGCGATGTTGTACATGAAGTCGAGGCACACCATTATGGCAAGAACGATTCATCGGTCATATACTCACCTGCAGTACCGCTCACAATCAAGACGTGTGTTTTGAGTACATCTCCTAGACTGGCACTAAGTTTCTTCCAGCGCTCGCTACCTCCGGGCTCAACGCGCAACCTTCAAAGAAGGTCTTCCTGGCCCGTATGTTTCATTTTCCCTTGTTTGCAGAAAATCCTGATTTCAGATGGGCTCCAATACTTACTAGTGACTTCCCCAAGGGACCCGGAGAAGCTAAATGCATCGGCCGTGCGGCCCCCACGGATGTGAAGACTTTGTTGGGTCGTCAGGCTTTTGGGTTAGAGCCATTCGTCGCGAACGAGGCAGATGACCCAAACTTCGTCAAGGAGGTTAATGATATCCTGTTCAATGCTTAAGTAGTGTTTGATTGTACGACGTGAAATCTTGGATAGCCAAGGTTTGGACGTGCACTATGACGTGAACAAGGCGCTATTCATGCCATCATAACAGAGTTTCGCAGTCTTCCTGTGTACACTCCCTTTGTTGTTGCGATCGAGTGAAGGTTGAGATCTGAGAAGCGGTTGCAGGAGCTTGAAATTTTTCAAGACCGCCGCGTCCGGCATATCTCAGCTCCCACTATCCACTTGAAATTCTCAGCCATCACAGGCATGTTAACTGTTGTCTCATATCTTACAATGCCTCGAAGCCTTCAGTGCTGGTGTGCTGAAGGACTGTTTTCAACTGGAAAAGAAAAAAAGAGATGTTATGTCATCTCTTTGTCGACTTTTTTTACTGCATTTTTCATTGCCTCAAACCTTTTCCCCTCAGAAACTTATGCACTGAAGATGGCGTAACACATTTCTTTTTCACTATGTCTCGAGGAGAAAGTATTGCCCACCAGCAACGCTTTCTAACCATGTATATGCTGGTCAAGTTTGGTGCTTCATGAATGTGTCTTTTTGACAAAGAATTGATTGAAAGAAAATTTCGTCAGTAATTACAAATGCAGATTTCTTACAACTACTGACGTCTTTTTCCAGACCCCAGAAATTCTCGATCTAGTGATTTACTCTCCTACTCCTCTGCGCATATAACGAGGGGTCTATCGTGTCAGCGCCATACAAATGATTAATTTGTTGAAGTGTTAGAATAGGTCGTACCATGAACGTCTTTGTATCTGCTCCATGTCTATATGTCTGAGGCAGACAACTCATATCTTGCACGATGTCGATCTTTTGGAGTCTTCGTTCCTGACTCTCCTGGTCTCAGCTCTGGTCATTCGCCTTGGAACCTGGAAACAACGCTTGCGTAGATGTGTCCTGAGCTCAGCCGTAGTCCATTTCGTTTTAATCTCTTAAATATTTAGGGTTGGAGATGTCAAGTGAGGTTCCGTATCTTTTTTTTTTGCAAAGTTGTACTTTGCTCCTCGACCCGATTTGACATCCCTCGCTGTCAGTGTACTTGAAAACTCGATTGCGGTACTCACGGCTCTAGTTGATTTTGTTACCTCGGGAAGTTGAATCTCATTTACAGGATAGAGAGCTTCCCGTAAGCGTTCCAGAATTAATCCCACTCCTGATGTGTTTTAATCTTTGATGCTTTCCCATTTTTTCTGGCTGTGGCCGCGGTAATAGCTCCTGATGATATCATCCCCTTGGAACGTGTGGTTTCTGTCAGCAGCGGTCATCATGGCATGGAGTCCTATGAAACAGTCGGAAATGATTCAAACAACTCAAAAACGGTACAATGTGAAGTGTCACTTTGATCCTACAATATATCCTCTGGGAAACCAGGCAGAAATTACCAAACTTGACAACATGTAGATATGTAGATATGTATGAGGCGTCACAGCGCACAGGCTCTGGCATCTGTATGAGATCTGGAGGTAGTCTGGTTTACCGGAACCGTGGCAGTAACATATTTGTCGTACACATGTAGGTCCAGCAGAGCTGTAACCTAGTGTCCACTAATCCTTGCTGAGTATGTATTACGCGCGGCGCTTCGGAGGTTGTTTTTTGATCCGCCAAATGTTGCCGTTCAAGACCTGACGTCATTATGAGGGGTCGAGGCCGAACTGCGACCAAATTCAGTTTTTTGTTTTCCGGCCCAATGTTGGTGGGCTATTATATCTGATATAGCAATTGTAAGGATCTGATGAGAAGAAGATCACAGAATGAAAATTCAAAATGAAGAGGCGTGGGAAATTCTTACTCAGTTTGCCATCAGCTCACATGTGGATAGCAGCTGCTTCTGCCCACCAGCACGGTTAGCTAGGAACAATAATTCGGATGCTTAACGCCTTGTGTCGTCCTATCTACAATATTCCGCGTCTCTCGAAAGTTACGCGACACCATCCAGGGCCGATAATTTCAGTCGGTATCCCACGTAATTTCTCATCCTCTCGACCAACTCGCGCCGTATACTATGTCCGATTTGGTGGTGACTCGAAACAATCCGGGAAAACCCCGTGGAAAGGACATAGGAAACAATGGATCATTGGTCTAAGTGTCTTTGGGGTCGTGTATTACGTCTCTCAGTATTTATCCTCCTATCGACTCATTCTGCGTGGTATTTTGACATGAGTTTGCTAGCCTCGAGCAAGTACCCGAGACAGGCAGATGGAGATTTATGAACATCTCACGAAAGTTCGAAGACCAGGCACGTCTACACGAGTCTTCTTGAACTCGGGACAATCATATAATTCCAGATTGGCAAATTGGTATACGACGAAATTCTCGAAAACAGTGCGAACCAAATATTACCTCCAAATCATATCGTAGCTCGGAACATAAGACGTATCGTCTCACGAATCCTCTATGCCTCCAATCTCGGAGAAATCCGTGGATATTCTACACCGCTCGGCGGTCCTGGACAACCCTGGGGAGATGCTGATGTTTCGTGGGCTCCTGACTCGCAGAGGCAGAACGCGTATCAGACGCCTAGGGAGTGGGAGGTTGTGGTTGTGCATGACCCAACGATCATCAATGCTATGGCTGCCCCAGGTGCGAGGCCAAGCAGCGTTTTCTTCAAAAAGATGGCGATGGTGTATGCTTAGGGTGACTATTCCCAGGCGTTATCGTCGTATTCACAGGGATCCTTCCCGTTTGCAAAGATGAACGTGGCCTTGCCGCCGTTCTCTCCCATGGTTTGACCTCGCCTTTTCCCTCCCTCTCCTCCGCTAACATTCTACTCCATTTACTTACAGAAATAGGACATGTCGGTAGGTCCCTCCCAATAGGGCGCTTCTGATCTGTGGTAACGCAGCTGCGACAGTCGCGCGTCACACAGCTGAGGCTATCTCCTCAAAATCCCTCTACCTCCTTCTCTTGTCCATCATTCAGTCCTTGGACGTGGACGTCTTTGGTTATGCTAGTTTGGCGCATCCCTTTCTACTCGATTTACCAAACTCAAGGACAATGGAGTATGAGGGTACGTTAATCCATTTCTACATTCCCCTTTTCTCTCGATCCACGACGTCTACTGAGTAAATGCAGCTGATAAAATTGGATTGACGCTCATGTCGCGCGCATGTTATGATCCCAAAGGTGCAGTCGAGTACGTCTCCCATCTTTCTATCCCCACCTTTTTTCGTACACAATCACTCGTTCCGCCCACAGAATGTTCAGCCGCCTCCACCGCGTTGAATCAGACAACTCAATGCCGAGCGTCGATTTCTTCCGCACGCATCCATCAGGCGCTAAACGTGTCAAGGTGCGTGCTATTCCCTCTCTCCCTCCATTTTACCCTTCCATCCGTTTGACAAAAAAAAACCAATGCAACTTAAATCGCCCGTTAGGAACTTTCCAAACTTCTCCCGGAGGCGTACGACGCCCTTAATGCCAACCCGGACTGTGCGATGATCCGCGCTCGGTTTCGGGACCCGTTGAAGAGCTTCAATACGCGCAGTTCGGGTATTGGTTTTGATGACATGTTTTGATTGGGAGTTGGGGTGTGCGAAGGGGTGTCAGAAACTCGAGGGGGTATGTATGTATGTATGTGTCATTCTCGAGGCTGCATAGACACTGAATAAACTTACCATGTAATAATAATCTCAATATGATGTATACAATATCGAATCAAGCAGCTGGAGGAGCAATTTGTAGGGAGTCCATGGGTATACCTCCCAATTGAAAGTGGTAAGAGGGAACCACATGGAGAAATATATGAGGGATGATAGATACGTATTGAAAGATTGGATATAAAGCAGTAGCAACTATTTCACTAGAAGATTGAAAAGCTATCATGTTACAATTGACAAGCTGAATCTAACTTGGGGTATTTCCTTGCCTTTGGTGATTAAACTTTCAAATCACAGCATAAACAGCTCCAGCACTCACTAAGGGTTATAGGATGCGCCAAAAATCTGAACCGTTATTGTGGTTTGCCTTCCATGTTTGCATCCATGATTTTTGTGTTCCTTGGTGAGTTTCAAAGTCCAACATTAGATCCACAAAACTGAAAACATGCATGTGGAAAAAGGCGGGTACCTTCAGCATCGTGAAAGTGGCCAATGAAGATTGAACACGAGAAACTGTAAAAAAATCATGCGCAGTAGCATTTAGGGCAGCACGGAGTAACTATGTGATATCAACATATCTTGGCCAACGAAACAAATACTAATGAAACGCAGCTTATGAGCAGTAATGTAGATTGAGACTCATGGACCGGCAAGAAGTGACTGCAAT
>QLOM01006789.1:0-11033 GCA_003313785.1 Termitomyces sp. MG148
AGAGTTGCTAAGTGAATCAGTCTTGCCGACTTTACCTTGCCAGCTTTGACTACCGACTTTTGTATTACGGTGCCATATGGGCACATCGTCGCCAACATTTACATTGCTAGAGTCCTTGCCAACTTCTAGCACCCTAGCGCTGATAAACCTTAGGCTGAGCTAAGCGCACCGGTGCTATATTTAGTGAGGTTTAGTAATTTACAACAAGCGGGACTTGAACCAAGGGCCAAAGGTTTTCACACTTGACTTGGCAACCACCTGACTTGGCAACCACCTGACCTGACAACCACGAGACCTAGGGATGTCATGGGATTGGAATCACAAGCCTCTAATGATCACAGGAGATCACATGATGACCAGCTGACTTAGCAATCACGGCAACTTTACTGGCGAATCAGCAGATCTAGGAACTGGCTTCCATTAAGTTCCCAATCAAAGATAGCCAACCACATCAGCAACAAGAAGGCGCTAAGCGACGGCTCTCAAATTCCAGCGCTTCTCCAAGATCCAACAACAGATCAGTTAGCGATGCTTAGCCACACCGCCGACGCTTAGTGACTTACTCAAGACAGACTTCTTGATGGTTTCAAGTCTTAGCGACAGTCACCATGCATTTGGCTACTTTGAGTTGTAAAGTATGGATTAAGCACTTGCTGACTTGACAGACGCCGCAAGTTAGCAATATCACAGGATATTTTTCTTGCTCCCATTTTGTTACTTAGCAACTTTAGTTTAATTAACATGGCAACTTAGCGCCTATAAATACTGTACATATTTTGTCTTAGCTAGCAACAAATTCCACCCCACAGTTCAGATCACAAGTGAGCATACTCTAAGTTCCTCTGAGTTGCCAAGTGATTATTTATCTCTACCGACTTCTTGATTTTTGCCGCCTCTACGCCAGTCTTGCCAACTGCACGGTGCTCCACGAGTACATTTTGACTATGTATACAACGCTAAGGTCCTTGCTGACTTTAGACATTAGCGCCTCGCACCTACAGCAGGCAACTCGGCTTAGACTTGCTAAGCACCTTTTTATTCATTACTCATTTCACTTATAAGACTGGGCTTCTGGGACCCTGCCTAGGACTCTCCAACGCTTAGTGACTGCCCAACGCATTACCTTCACAGTTGCTAAGTACAGTAGACCCTTGACAGTACTTAGCAACTTTTGGGCATCATCAGTGCCTCACAGGCTTATGGCTTAGATCGCTAAGCAAACCGTTACTTTTTCCAAGTTCAAATCACACTAAAAAGACTAGGCTTCTGGGACTCTGCTCAGGACTCTCTCAAAACACTAGCGACTGCCTGATGCTACTCATTCGTGAGGCACTAAGTTTACTATCTACCAGGACAGTGCTTAGCAACTTTTGAGTGTCATCACCGCAACTAACTCTGGTTCAGCATTTACAAACACTAATAATAATATTCATACTAAGAAGAATAAAAGAAAATGCTGCCTCATGAATGCCAACAAGGGGCAGTGGGACAACTCCAAAGTGAAACAAAAACAAACCACGGAAAATACTGCAGAATTAGAACATTTATTCCATGACTGTCAGGTTACTGACAAACACCACAAAAAGGAATATGGCCAGATACATGTCGTATGACACAGCGGTGATAAGCCTCTGGCTGAGCTCAGCGCACCGGCACTATTTTTAGCAATTTATATTTTGCAGCTAGCAGAGATCGAACTCAACAAGATGCAACACACAGAATCATGAGACTTAGCAACTACCTGATTTGGCAGTCATATGACAAATCTACTGGTCACATAATGATCACAAGACTTGGCAACCATGGGACCTTAGCAACCACTTGACTTGGTGGTCACCTGCTGCTCACTTAACTTCAGCCTAGCCTCCTTTTAGGTCTCCAATCAGTGATAGCCAACTTCAGGGCCTTTAGCAATGCCTATCAAAACCCAGTGCTTCTCAAAGATCCAATGGCAGATTACTTTAGCAACACTTATAGCTTATATGATGCTTAGCAACTTACTCAAAACAGACTCTTGATGGTTTCAGGCCTTAGCAACAGTCCCTGCACATTTGGCCTCTTTCACTGCTAAGATGTTGAGTTAGCGCTTGCCGATGTGACAGATGCCGTCGCTTAGCGACTTTCACGTTTCATTGTATTTGTCATTATTTTTTTTTGACTGATTAATTAGCAACTTTTAGTTTAATTAAAACACAACTTAGCGCCTATAAATACTGTACATATTTTGTCTTAGCCATCATTGTATTATACGCCCCACAGTTCAGATCTCATTTCAGCACATTTTAAGTCCTCAGAGTTGCTAAGTGATACAGTCTTGCTGACTTCACCTCGCCAACTTGACTCACTGACTTTTGTCTTACAGTGCTATATGAGCACTGTCTTACAGTGCCATACGGGCACATTGTCGCCAACGTTTACGTTGCTAGAGTCCTTACCAACTTCTAGCACCCTAGTGCTTTGCAGGCTTTCAGCTTAAATCGCTAAGCAACCCTTTTACTTTGCTAAGTTCAATCCCACTAAAAAGACTAGGCTTCTGGGACCCTGCCCGGGACTCCCTCAACACTAGCGACCGCCCGACGCTACTCATTTGTAAGGTGCTAAGTTTACCATCTACCAGGATAGTGCTTAGCAACTTTTGGGTGTCATCAGTGAAGGTGTTAGAGTTGATCAAAGGCATAAGACTGTTGCATCACAGGTAGGAAGCAACTTATGAAAAGACAACGTGCATGAGAGCCCAGCCAAGGACGACCAACCTTGAGAAGAGACTCCTTAGTGCTACCTTCTAGCATGGAGGAGAATCTGTCAACATAAAAATGATTGGACATACAGGCAGGAAAAGGAAGCTCAGCCTAGGACAAAGACAACAAGTGCCAAACAAAATTTAGATATGTGGAAAGACATTACAGAACAGGTAGATGAGAACTAATTATCTAAGCCTCCATCATCACTGCAAGACAGTCCAGAGGATTATCCAGGGAAGCAGGATGGAAATTAGCAGCCACAGCAGGAAAGCAACACAAAACATTGCTCTCTAGGGCCAGGTCACACTCTTAGGTATTGGGACAAGGTGTTCAGCTGATCAGTCAGCAGAGACTGGTCATGGCAAATAAGAGCAAAGCAGCAAAAGCTGGACAAAAGTTCTGCACAAGCCAAATCGAAGTGTTTGCAGATGTACGTGGTCAAGGCAGATAAATAAGCCTGATTGCAGAATGGATTAAGGGAGTACAGGAGATTGGCAAAAAGCCACTGAGAAAAGAGGAAGGCGGATTCAAGGGGTGGAGTCATTTGGAAAAAATAAGATCCAACAGAAAGTGTGTGGGCTAGCAATAAGAACGTACCAATAATGACCAGGGTACTCTATATGGGCACACTATTGCTAAACATCAAACATTGCTAAGGTTCTTACTGACCTCTAGCACTCTAGCACCTTGCAGGCTTATAGCTTAGATTGCTAAGCAACTCATTTATTTCTCTAAGTCCAAATCCCACTAAAAAGACTAGGCTTCTAAGACCTTGTCTAGGACTCTCTCAATACTAGCAACTGCCTGACGCTACTCATTTGTGAGGCGCTAAGTTTACCATCTACCAAGACAGTGCTTAGCAACTTTTAGGCATAATCAGCGGAACTATAACTATAGACTTGCATATTGCAGTTCAAGGGCAACACTAGCAAATAGACACACCCATACACCTATGCAGAATGAAAAGCTGCCATAGTAAGATTGTACCCCAAAGCAGAAAAACAAGCAAAATGGGCTGTTAACAACTTGGAAAGACATGTAACCATGGGAGGGCACCTTGACCATGAACCACCATGTGCTCCACTAACATTGGAAGCCACACACGTGCCTAACATGCCATGTTGCCTTTACTCGCTTCTAATCAAGGTCTGCCTAACCAGCAGCAGATCCCACCCCTCTCCCCTCATCCTCTGTCTCTCTTCTTGAGGGTATGGCAAATGCTATGGCAAACAACTGCCAGGACCTACGACTAAGTGCATAGCAAAACCAACCACCAAGAAACTTCCACTGCAGAAATTGATACCATCGTTAAGCATCCACTCCAAAATGTAATTTGCTGAAAAGAAGTGCATACACAAAGGCAGAACATGCCCAGACCAGGCAATTGGAGCCTAAAAGAAGTACCATGGAGCATGATATACAGGTAGTCAGAGACAAGCAGAAATTTTTCAAAAGCCCACTCATTCCAATACCTAGAACTCCCCTAGATTTAGGACCCACAGTGAACCATCAATATGCAGCGCACCAAAGATATCAGAAAAAGAATCCAAGATTTGAGCCTGGAAAAACAGCTCGGGGTTAGGTCCAATGACAAGAAAAGGAGGCATGTAACATCCCCGACTCCTGGCTCCGACAATGGAGGAATCTGAAGGCAAAATCCACAGCTCTTCTCCGCTCACAATCCCCCCTCTGCCAAACTTTGCAAAGATGCAAATCTCAGCCCCTGCCAACAAAGACGGCGATGGTGATACGACCATGGTCAACAACTCCCCCTGCCCATCTCCGACCCCAAGCAAAGCCTATGGGAGGAGCACCACTACTCAGATCCCTGCTACCCCTGACGGAGGGCAGATTATCAATTGGCCATGAATAATATGCCGCACTATGAGACAACCGTATAACACGCCAACTCCACAGCCTGCTGTATTGGAAGTTACGACTCAACCTAGAGGACTGCGCCTGCTAAATAACTTACAACATACCCCCACCCTGGCAAGGGGTTTCCCGACCATACACCTATCAACCCCTCCATGGTTCAACCTTCTCCCTGAGCAAAAGACGGCCTTTGAGTCTTACCAAGACTAGAAACTGTAGATACATGACTGGCAGGCAAGTAGATTGGCTGACCTCATGGCAACAAGCAATAAACTGAAAGAATTAGTATTCCTGATGACTGGTGAGAGGATGAGACTATCTACTTCCCAAAAGGAGAAGGACCTTAGCTCGAAATGCTGCAATGAGAAGCAGAACCCACCCTATCACTTCCTTATTTCTGGGTTGTCGATGGAGGCCCACGAAATACTACTTGCTTATGCCATCATATCAATGCCCGAGGCCACGGCCTTCATATTTCTATACAGCCCATCCCTCCCATGTTTCTTATGTACCATCAAGGATTTATCCTCAGCATCCACTCTCAAGCTGCAATAAACAAGTCCAAAGGAATAGCCACAGACATAGTGCGGCGTACACTATCTTAGGATGAAAATTTTGTCTCTCTTCTTAAAGCAAAAATGATGGACAATTCTATATTACAACACAATGTCAAACTTGCAGTAAACCTTATAATGTTGCTTGAGATTAAACTTGCAAAGAGGGAGGAATTAGTTGACGGGAAAACTAAGTTTTTCTTTCAACGATCCTCTCCCTTGATCTGAACCAACTATTTTGTTATCTTCCAGAGTCTAAGGGATACCAATTTTGTTGACATGGACTGCAGAAATGCAACACTCATGAGCAAGGACCGCTGACTCCATTGCTTCAACTGCAAGAGTGCAAATCACAACCCACCTCAATGCAATTTTGAGAAACTTGAGGGATGGTTTGACAACAAAGCGACCAATAACATCAAGGAAACAGTGGAATTTGCAATTTCAAGTAGGCCAGACAAGTCCACTGCCCATGGATCTAACCAGAACGACCGTATGGATCATAGAGAGAGTAGATGGACAAGCAAAAGCAGGGACCAGAGGTTCAATGAACATAGGAGTGACCGTTGATGAGCACCCGCATGTATATACACTACGATAACAGAATGCATACCCTCCCCTTCATATTTACAAAGTAAGGGTCTAATGCTAAGATGAATTTACTAGGCCTACGAGTGACAGGTAATCTTAGTGGGACCCCCTGTCTGGGCTAGGATAGTGCTCAGGCGGCTTCGTATTTACAACAGGTTGAGCCGTGCAGCGACCCTGCTTAAATCCAAGGTATTTATATGCCTAGATACTACCTTAAAACCACCTCCTGACACAACAAATGATAATTTTAATTTTGGGTTGATTTTACATGGCAATGGACTACACCTCCTCTGAGCAGGAGGGAGACATGACTCCACCATTGGCCACCCTCCCGATGATGGCTCGGGAGGGATCAGAGATGGATCCTGGCTAAACCATGCTTTAACAGGTGTGAATGGTAGGATAGGCTTGCAACAACATGGTGTTTTAAGCTTTGAAGCAGATGCACACAAAACAGTTGATGAAGTCCTGACCACGGGTCTCACTGAGCCAAACCAAAACAAAATAACATTAGCAGATATTGAACCTTCTCAAGAATCTTCAAACTCCCCCCCAAAAAAGAAAGGAAAAGAATAAAGAGGGGCAATAAAGATGGCCTTCCTCAACATGAAGGGGGGTGGATCTGCTTCGACAAAACCAAAATGGCTGGAGATATGCTAGTTAGTGCAAGAACAGGAAATAGATCTAATGGCACTACAAGAAACACACATGGACAACAAGCTGAAAAATGAACTAAACTTGCTCTTCAGGAGACAGCTCCTGATAGTCTTGACGCTGGATATGAACTGGCCCAACGCAATGGGTGCTGCTTTTGTAATCAACAAAAGCATGGTTAGGTGAATGGAGACCACTCACAAGATCATAGTACCAGGTTGAGCAATCCTAGGAGAAATACTGTGGTACAATAACAGGACTTTCAGGTGCCTAAATGTATATGCCCCAAACGTTCCGAGGCAAAACAAGTCCTTCTGGCAGACAATCAAGGCACACTGGACAATGCCTGCCAGCTTCCCCAAACCAAACCTTATGCTGGGGAACATAAACTTAGTAGAAGAAGCAATAGATAAATTGCCAGCCCATCACAACAATGGGGCAGCAACAAATGCACTAATAGACCTAAAATCACACCTTAACATAGCAAATGGCTGGAGGAGACACAATCCTTTAGAAGTGGAGTTCTTGTTTTACGCTGCACATGGACTAGTGAAATCAAGGATCGACCAGATATACATCAAAGAGAATCTGATCCTTTTTAGCTGGGACTGGGGAATAAGTAGAACAGGGATCAACATGGACCACCTGATGACCATGGCCACGATCATCAACCTGCGCCAATCAGAAATGGGGAAAGAGAGATATGCTATGCCAACATACCTGCTGAAAGAGGATAAACTAATAAATAGAATTTACAAAATGGGAATATCTTACCAGCAGAACCTCAAACGCTTGAGAACTAGGTGAGGCCCACAAGACAACCCCCAGACAATCCACCAAGCCTTCAAGTCAGAAGTACTGGCAGAAATTCACAACTTCGTGAGAAAACAAACACTAAAAATACTAAAGCAGATTGCTGCACTGAAAAAAGATCTGCAACGCACCTTGAACTCTCATGACCTAGAAGAGGAGTATGCACAAATACAGGTGGGAATACTAGACAAACAGATAAAGGAACTTGAGACAAAAAGATTCCTGTGCGCTAGAGACACAGTAGCCACAGAGGTTTTCTTGAACGGAGAAACCATTACTAAGCCATGGATAAACTTAAATAAAGAGAGGAAACCAAGGGATATGATAGCAGCCCTGAGAAAACTGGACAAGACCCTACCACAAGTTGAAAGATGCCCCAAGAAGATGATAGAAATAGCAAGAGATTATCATGAAAACCTCCAACTCTCTGACACCCCTGCTGACAAAGAGGAATACAAGGGTATGATATATGAAACCCTACAATGCCTTAACAAGAAGCTGTCCAGGAGGCAAGTCAGATACATGACTGCGGACATAGAGGAAGAAGAGATCCATGAGGCAATGAAAACCTTAAAGAACGGCAAAGCAGCGGGTCCCAATGGCATTATCCACGAGCTATGGAGAGCCCTAATGGAGAAGGGTGAATTCAAGAATGCAGACAACACAATAAGATTTGACATTGTCAAGTTGTTTACCATGATATCAAGCACCATGGAATGATTGTCAACACTAAATTTGCGGAAAGCTAGCTATGCCCCAGCTACAAGAAAGGTAATAGAACAGACATAGGAAATTACTGGCCAATAACCATCCTCAACATGAACTACAAGATCTTTACAAAGGCGCTCTCAGTAAGACTGTCCAAAGTGGCCCTGGAAATCATACACTCAATGCAAGTGGGCTTTATGAGCAGGAGGATAGAAGACCAAACAGAACTTGTGAACATGATTATAGAATGGTGTGATGCTACTGAGCATAATGGAGCCATCATCTGCCTAGACCAAGAGAAGGCCTACGACAGAATATGGCACAACTTTCTATGGGTCTTGCTAAGTAAATTTGGGACCATGTTTGCAGACGATACAATGATTTACCTGGATGAGGATGACTCCTTCCAGAATCTACAAACCCTGCTCCGAGGATGGTGCAAAGCATTGGGAGCAAAGTTTAACATACCTAAAACTGTAGCAGTTTCAGTAGGTAGCACATCATATAGGGAAAGCGTTAGAACAACAAAGAAGATGAACAAAACTAGCCCCATAATTCTGGACAATGTAAGGATCCCAAACAAGGAGGAAGCGATGCACCTGCTGGGTGCCTTTATTGGAAATGGAGTAGACCAAGCGAGTGTATGGACCCCCACAATTGAGGCAATTATCAAGGATCTAAAAAAGTGGGAGATAGGTCAGCCCACGATAGAAGGAAAACTCTTAATAGCGGGCATGGTAATAGGAGGACGTACCCAATACAGAACAATGGTCCAAGGCATGCCAAAGCAAATAGAGCCCAGGCTCGGCAAGATCCTCAAAGATTTTATATAGGGAAAAGATAAGGGCCCAGCCATAGGAATGGACACCTTACACCTCCCACACGAGAGAGGAGGGAAAAAGCTGATAAATGTGAAACTTAGGAACGAGGCAATAGAGCTAATGAAGGTGAAAAGATACCTAAAGTTTGACAAAAACCACCCATTGTGGGCAAACATAGTGGATAAGATTATCTCACTTAAGATAGCAAAGTTCTGGAACGTGAAAGACAAAAAGTCTTTCACAAACACATTCTTGCAGAAGGTAGAGGTTGATGTAAGGAAAAGAGCAGAAGGACTGCCCCCATCCCTGCAGAGAATGCTGAGAACGGCAAAGAAACATAATACAACTTTCCAACCTCTGCTACTCAGCCATAAACTAAAAAATGAGATGCCAATATAGTTCTACATTGGACTTGCACACCTAAAAAATATTCAGATAAACTTTGCGCGTGCTAGATGCCATAGAGAAGTCCATAATATTACCACAACAGGAGACATGATGAGGTTAGCCAGAGCTGTCGACCTGCAACATAATTTATGACATAAAAGCAGGAGGAACTGTGCATGCAAGTTCTGTAAGTCAACCCGTAGGAAAGGATGCGAGAATCCCCATGCTTGCGGCTCCACAGCACAAGATTATATAGACAAACTGGCAAGAAGGTGGAACTTAGAATACAATGCAAAAAAGAAGGGGCTTACAGAGGACAAAAGAGGACTTAAAACTGATAAGATCAGCCTATTCAACTCAGACTACAAAATGAGAAAAAACCTAGGTGAAGGTTCCAGGATTTTTGCTCTCCCTTGGCCAGAACCTCCCAAGAACTTCAGCCATACGAGAGAAAGGGGCACTTTTGAACAAATAGTGACGGTGTATATGGACGGTTTGTGCATGAAGAATGGAACAGTAGAGGCATCGGCTGGAGCTAGCATCTGGTTTGGACCAAATAGCAGGAATAAAGCAATCAAGATTCCTCTGAACCTCCCACAATCCAACAACTCAGGAGAAGCAGCTGCCATCCTGGTGGTGACTCAGACAGTCCCACTAGAGGACTTGATACATATTAAAAGTGACTCTCAACTCACAATAGACTGCCTGACGACTCATCTAACTAGTAAAGAAGACGACGGGTGAGTCAAGATTGCTAACAAGGAAATATTAAAAGCCATAGTAGCTAACTTTAGATTGCGTCAGGGAGTGACTCTAATAGAGAAGGTTAAAAGCCACACCAGAATCCTCGGAAACAAAGAGGCAGATTGCCTGGCAGACGAAGAGGCCAAGAAGCAGGCCCCAGACCTAATAGACATAACAATCCCACAAGAACTCAACCTGTGGGGAGCAAAATTGGCCACAGCAACATAGTCCACAATATACCAAAGCATGATTGAAGGGAAGCCAACTCCTCTTAGGAGGAGAACAATTATTCACCTAGACATGATCAGGTGAGCAGTAAAAGACTATAGTGATGAAGCCTCCACAGATGAAAGGATCTGGATCTCTCTGAAAGGAAAATTCCTATCGAAAGAAGTGAGAGTCTTCCTGTGAAAGGCCATGCACAATGCATACAAGGTGGGGGCATACTGGAAACACATTCCAAATTTCAAAATAAGAGCACAATGCACCAAATACAGGACCACAGAAACCATGGAACATATTCTCACAGAATGCTCACAATCTGGACAAAATTCAGCCTAGCAACTTGCAGAGCAACTACACAAAAGACGAGGTATTACTTTCAAGAAGCTGATATTGGGGGAGCAGCTAAGCTGCGTGATGATTACCAGACTGGTCAAGTTGGAGAGCGACAGAGAAGGGGCCAGAAAATTCTCTAAAATAGTAACATCAAAGACAATGTACGCAATATAGAAAATAAGGTGTCAGTGGAGAATCAAGAGAGAAGTGGACCCAGAGAGGACTCTAAGCAAGCAAGAGGTTACGAATAAGATTTAGGCCACCATAGCTCACTGAATCAAACTAGACTGTCTAGCGCTGGACAAAGTATGCTACAGTGGAATGGCAATAAAGGACAGGATAATTAAATCTACATGGAAATTTTTCTTACCATCAGACACAGACCCAGCCAAGTCCTGGAGAAGAGCAACCGAGGTTTTAGTGGGTATTGGGTAGCTAGAGGCACCCTGAGCCCCACACTTTGTGCATAAAGGCATTTCCTGTGGAGTGGCTCCAGACTGCTGAATACTATTAATTGAGTGGGGCAACCCACATATCCCAGAGGATAGATATTGACCATTGTGAATAATCTATTTATCTACAGCAAT
>QLOM01006796.1:0-10241 GCA_003313785.1 Termitomyces sp. MG148
GGTGCTCATGGATGTTTTCAGAAAAAAAACTTTGGAGACGTTAGGATTCTGTGAAGAGGTCTACGAGAATCAACCCGCGTTGCGACCTCCGCCTACCGACCTTGTTAGTTCCATTGGACGTATGAATCGTCGAAGACTCCTTCGTGCTTGGGTCGAAGTCAATGCGTGGTTAGCTGATTTTAGACGAACAAATGGTACTGTGTCTGAGTACATTCAAATTCTGCCGTCGCTCATCATTTTCAAGCAACACATTTCAAAGATTTGCCTGAGAGAAAACCCCTGTCTGTTCAGATCGAAAGTGCCAGAGAAATGTACCAGACGGCCATTGGAGCGCACCCAGATCAAAGTGTGTATTCGTATTCCTAACTGGCCATGGTGTTGAGACGCTGATCATAATGTTCAGTCACTCGCGGAGAGCTCTCTGCCGACGTTTTACAAGCAAGCCAGTTCCAGGCGCACGACTGGAAAGATCTTGGTTTGACACCGATGTCATTCTCCGCAGGTAAAAGCTAATCTACCCCCCGCACTTCCTACACTCAATAACAACAACTCCAGAACTCCTCGCGTTCGCATACTACGCGCAAGTACGATGCGACCCCGCGCGGACCGTCGAACACTTCACGAGCTTCTCCAATCTCGTAACCATGATGCAAAACTTCCCGGACTGCCCGCAGTCCCTGCCCGAGGTCCTGGCGACCGAGCGGTCGCGGGACAGGTTCACGACGGACGATGTGCAGCAGGCTACGGCGGTCCTCGGGTTCGGGGAGACCGGCGTCCTGGGGGTGGAGTACAGCGAGGCGGATGTGCCGGAGCACTTCCTGGAGAATGCGTGGAGGGATTGCGTGAGGCGGTCGTGGCGGGACCCCGGGGGCGGCGCGGAGACGCTGAGGAGCGCGAATGAGGCGTTTAGAGTGCTCGCGGAGGCGCGGGGCAGCGAGACGCTGAGGAGGGTCTGGGAGAACGCGAAAAATGGGGTTATGACGCCCGACAAGGCGTATGATACCCTTGAGGTTCCGAGGGATACGGATGATTTTATGTTGATCACGGTTTATAATATGCGGGTGCGTTTTTTTTTTGGAATGGGGGTTTTTGGTGGTGAAATCGTTTGCTGATTCTTTTTTTTTGTTGGTGGTGGTGGTGTAGATGGATGAGTCGCCGTCGCAGATTGAGAAGATGAAGGAGGCTATGACTGTTATTGCTGAAGCACGAGACAGTCTGCGTCTTCGTCAATTTCTTGAATTCGGACGGGATCGTAAGTGCTTTTTGTTTGGAATATGTTGGTTTGTTCTGATGTTCTCTGTAGCTGGAGAGATTCTCGAACCTATACGGCCTGATTTGCCTCGCGGGCTCAACCAGCTTGGAAATACGTGTTACTTGAACTCACTCCTCCAGGCACGTATTTCCATCATAAGAAAATATTACTGCTGAATATCTCATTCTGCAGTACTTCTATACTATCAAGGATCTAAGAGAAGCTGTGATCCCAATGTCAAAGCTCGACATGAAATCTGTTGAAGACGAAAAGCTGACCGACGACGATCTCAAGCGGCATCGGGTGGGCGGGCGGTTGGTGACGAGGAGAGAGATCGTTCGTTCCAAGAAATGTAAACCGTAAACCATCACTTCTGACGTGGGGTGGCCCGCTGACACCACAATACCAATACCAGTCATTAACCAGCTCGCGGAGCTATTCTTCAACCTCGAATTTGCCGAAGAGCCCGCCATCACGCCGAGCATCGACCTGGCGAAGCTGGCGCTTGTGACCTCGAGAGACGAGGAAGAGGACGAGGCGGATAGCAAAGGTAGTACTGGCTCCTCTAATGATACCGACGCCACACTCGTGGATGATGCTCCTCCGCGGGTGGCTGTGACCGATACACCTGTAGAAGCTATGCGGTCTACGACGCTCGCGCCGAATTCGATACTTGGAAAGCGTCCGCGGGACGTCGAGTCGAGGCAGCCGAGCGTGATGGATCTGGATAGTCCGCCGTTCCCTTCCTCGCCAAGCCGCGATGACTTTCTGTCGATGACGCCTTCGAGACAATCGTCCGACTCCCCGCCTCCCTTGATGAGTCTGCAGACTCCGCCTGGGATGCCGGAAGCCTCGGGATCAGGCTCGTGTCAGGTCGATGTGGAGATGGTTGATGCTCCGTCGGTCAAGCCGCCTCCATTGCCACCGCGGAAATCAATTCAAAAGTCGGACTCTGTGATGATGTTCGGTGAGACTTTCTCATTGGTGGCTTTTTTGGGGTGCTTTGATTGAAATTGTGAACTCAAGGGAAGCAACACGATGTGGCGGAGTGTATGGATAATTGCATGTTCCAGATCGAGACGGCTTTGCTCAAGTTTGATGGGGTCAGTGAATCTCAGGGTGAGAGCTCTGATAAGACCAGTGTGGTGAAACGGTGCGTGTTCTAGAAATGTCGGTCGGTGTTTGATGAGGATAGCTGATGGAGAAAGGAAATAGGCTTTTCTATGGCAAGCTACGGCAACGTCTTGTTGGCCCCCAACTATCGCGATCGTCCATCCATGAAAAAGAGGACCTCTTCTCGCATCTCCCGGTCAATGTAGGCAACGACGGCATCGACATTTACGATGGATTGAGTGGATACTTTGATGACGTCGTAGAGTTCAATGGCGAAAAACGGAGGATGGAAGTGACTCTTGTTGACCTACCGCCTGTGCTACAAATCCAACTACAGGTAAGCACAAGCGTGCTCACGTCTTTGAGCAGCTGACTTATTTGATCATAACAGAGGGTCCAGTTCAATCGTGAAACACTACAACCTTACAAGTCTCAGGCTTATGTCAAGTTCGGGGAGACCATATATATGGATCGATTCATGGACAATGCAGATTTGGAGAAAAAAGTACGGTCGAAGGCTATCCAGTCGCGGCTTAACGCCGCTCGCGAACGAGCGCGACTTTTAGCAGAAGGCAAAGTCGGTCGAAATCACCCTTGTTAGCTTTTTGTTTCGCCCTGCTGATACAATGAATGTCAGGACATTCCGTTCCTCACGGCGGTTGAAAACACGAGTGCTTTTCTGTCGAAGCTTGGCTCTGATGTCGATGTTGTCGATGATGAACTGCGCGCGGCACTTAGTGAAGAGCATAGGTCACTCAAAGATGAGATCGACTCTCTTTGGTTAGAGGCTACCAACTTGAAGGAGGAGCTCGAGGGGATATGGAGGGACGACACTGAGATTGCGTACGAGCTGACGTCGGTGTTCATCCATCGGGGCTCAACGCCCTCCTTTGGCCATTACTTCTTCTACTCGAGACATCTGCCCGACAACCCAGACTCGTGGTTCAAGTACAATGATTCGGATGTTACGGTGGTATCAAAGGGCGAGGTTCTGGCTGATACCACTGGATCAACTGCTAATCCCTATTTGGTGTGTAGCTCTCTCTTTTTGTGCTGAGAATCTTGTATTGACAACTTTTTGAATGATGTTAGCTTGTCTTTGCCCGAAAAGGGTCGGAAGTTGTCGACACAGTCAAACGATTCGACATATCCTTACTACAGGACACATAATTGTCTAATTTTCTTACGTTGTAACCGGGGATACCATCTTCATGTTGTAGGATTGTTCATCAATTGCTCTCTATCTAAATTCTCTCATGTCACGCACAAAATTTCCTTTTCTTCCCCACCAGATGAGCTCGTATTATTTGTGAACGTGAAATTCTAAGCTACAGTCAGACTATCTGCCGTGAAGAATTCTATTCATCATCAACTACTATAGCATTTTGACGGTTTTCCAACCACTTTTTGAATCGAGCTTTCCGCAGCTCCCTGCCCAGTGCAACTGCGACAGGTATGGGAACAGCATTCCCAATCTGCCGATGCATCTATAACAGGACTCAGGACGAAGCCATGAACAGCTGATCAAAATTGTTAGACTTACAGTCACCACGCCATTGTCGGAAGCTTCAAAGACGAAGTGGTCGGGAAATCCTTGTGATCTTGCCAATTCCCGAACAGTAACCATACGATGGCACTCAAAGTGGTTCGGTACGGGTCACACAATGATCAATAAAACTACTCACATATGGATTCAAGACATGACTTTGTTTCGCGGTCGTATCCATGTTAGTGACAGTCGTTGGGAAAAACCGATTCTGGTCAAGCCTTCCATAAATACCTGAGGGATATTCGAATCAATGCCAAGGGGAAATTTTTATGTCCAGACAAATCCCTACCAGGACGGAAGTTGTTTTTCGCCACAGAAGACAACGGATTTGATATTTGCCACTCGAGTAGATCAGGAGGCAAGGCTACAACGTGTGTAGGTGGAGATGAATAGCTCTAGAGCACGGGGTGAAGAAGATTCAGGAACTTACACCGGTAATCAGCACCAGCCGATAATGGGATTGCAATCACTCTGTATATTCATGAGGCAATGCCATCCACAGCATGAAATGGCATATAGCCAGTGTCTTACCGCTTGACTTTCTCTGATTTGAAAGTACGTGTAAAGTGTTGAAGGTTTTTTATTCCTTTCAAACGGGCCGCTGCTTGATACGAAGTCTTCACCTCATGATGATACTGCGTCACTCCTGAGTAGCCACAATGCTCTTCAGCAGAGTCACAGATTTTTTGTGGAATCCCTCTTCTTCCGGTTGATGAGGATTTTGGTGGCTTCCTGTTCCCTAATTTAGTACTCACAAACTCAATGCACGTGAGTGACGCACCAGTCAAAGCGAGGGAGGTCAGAGATGGCGTCGTCGATTGTGACAAATGGATGAGGTGCAGTCCCATTCGCAGCTCGAATCGGACGTATCCATTCCTCAGATGACTCGAGTTTAATACCCAAACCATAATTATCCGGAAAGTCATGGCTAGGTTGAGGTAACTCGGGAAGCGGATGACCGTCCACGGCTGCAATCAGGAAAAAACGATGACGACGTTGAGGTGTTCCATAATGCCCTGCTTGTAGAATACCAAAGCGTACTTGGTACCTGACCAAGGGTTTAGACATTGAAATAAATCTGGCTGTCACTGACCCCATATCTATCAAAGCCCGAATAACGAATTTGAGACCTCCCATAGGTATACCACCTTTTACTGTATGTGACGTGTATTGCACTGCATCAAATGTGAATTCTTTGAAACCTGGAACATTCTCAAAGTAGAAAAGTTTTGGTCGTAGATGGTCCACAAATGAGAGCGCAGTCAGTATTAAATTACTCTTTTTATCACCTGCCCTCTTGAATCGGTTCAGTCTAGAGTGAGTTTGGCTATGCAAGGTTGGTTTCTTCTAAACTGCGAATGAATACAGAGGCTTACCAAGGAACACCGGCAACTATGACATCGGGTGTCTTCAAGGCAGGCAAGATAATTCTTTCGTCGAAGTGCTGTCTAAGAGGTTCAGGCCTCTGTCCCAGCTTTTCCTTGATCGAGTGACGTAGTACTTCATTCGCACAGCGATTATGGATAGCCACATTCGGGAAATTCCGCCTGTGAAATGACCATACTGTGAGCGGAGTGAAAGAACGGGTGAAGGATGCGTCTCACATGACAGTTTTGGCAGCAGAAGGGGCAAGTTCTACGACATCGGTCATTTCTAAGCACCGGCTTCCCTCACAAAGCCCCATGCTAAATGCCCCAACCCCACCAAAAATATCCAGCGTCTTCCAAGGGCGGCACTCGGCATCCCGGAGAAAGTCCTCCAGGTACTTGAGTTCATCCAACGCACTTTTTGTACAAGGGGAACAAACTCCAAGATCTGATGGTCGCACCTGCTTACGCTGATCCCAGGACTTCACATTCATTGAAGGAAAAGAGTACTTGATGTAAAAGTGATATGGCGATAATGCCAACCAGTTATTCAAATGGCTGGTTGAGTTGAAAGACTCCCGAGTGAAAACATGGCAGACACATATGAGATCCTGGAGCGGCACTGTTACTGTTTCATCGGACAAAAAGACATGCCGCTAGGTCAAGGTCATTTGGATATTCAATGATACCCAAACGATGTTCCACACACCTCATCCTTTAGTACATTGTCAGGGAGTACATTACCGAGTGATGATATCCTTCCAACACGCCGTAGATAGACTTCACTTTGTACTTTCTTGTTGTTAATTATCCGGAGATCCACGATATACCCGAGGTGAGCAGGTCCTTGCTGCGCATGATACAACACAAAGTCCTCAAAGTGGTACTTTTTTCCACGAAAAGCAACGCCATCCATGTTCCCTTTCTCGTCCCTCAGCTTGTTTTCAGCCTTCTCCAGATCCTGTTGGTCAAGAAGACGGCATATAGTACAATTGAACGGAGGGCGACTCGATGCAACCAACTCGCGCCGTCCAAGCACGGTTGATGTGTATGTCGCCTGATTAGCATCATACACGAACCTGGTGTGCTGAGTGAACACAGAAGAAAAAAGGTTAGAAAACATGGATTACTTGACAAAATATTCATCAGGATTTTCAGGTGGTTTTGAACCCTCATGAACCTTCATTCTATCTATAACAGCACCCAATGGAACGTTTTCGCATATATCATTCCAAAACAATTCTTGTGGGTGGCCGAGCTCTTCCAGCATGGTTTGTGTAGAGTGCTGAAGCCAGTGGACATGAAAATGACCCGGTGAGGGATTCATACAGCAATACACAATCTGAGCGAACCTGAGACGATGAATAAACACGGACGAAAGGAACAAATGAATCTTCGATACCAGAAGTAATCAGCAATTGTAGACGTGGAATCCACATCCTCAATACTACCGGGCAATAAATCCGACGGCTTGTAGTAACCTTTGTAGCTACTGTGGTTCCTGGGTATCATAACAAAATCGCCGTTCTGCAAGATGAAATGGGTTATTATTAGACAGAGTGTCACAACGAGCCTGTCAGCAAACCTGAAAGTTCTCCCCATTGACTTCAACAACTGTAGGATACCTACTATCTCGCCCAATCCTCTTAACAATCTTTCTCTCTCCCTTTGCTTTTAAGATCAGCTCACACAACCGCTGGCGCGCAGTTAACTTCTGCGTTTCCTTCAGTGTTTTGTTCTCAGGCGGTGGTCGAATTCCAACAACGACGAGTTCTTCCGAGACAAGACCTTGCGCAAGAGAGGCAATGAGCGGCGTCACATGTGTCGAGACTGCGTTTTCACGATCTAGTAGTACAATGTCTAGATTTCCCATGAGCGCTTTGATAGGCGGTGGTTTGCCGCGCGTGCTCGGTGCGTTTGTGCGACGAAGACGAGGTTTGAAGGAGGAAGATCTGTGCAGAACATGTCGGATGAGAGCCGACTGCTTAAGCTTTTCATATTCTTCGCATTCGTTCACCGCGTCTTGAATATTTGGTAGCTAGTTATCATCAAATTAGAGTTGATGATAATTAGAGTTGATGATAACGATGCATACCGCGTTTTTGAGATGCTTTTCTTGATATGTAGTCCCAAATGGGTCAACTTTCGTGATGAAACGTCCTAGAAATTCTTCGTACGTCATGCGTGGGGACTTGAGGGCGGAAGTAATGATCATTTGGGATATTCGGAGCGGTATGAAGAAATGCTGAAACAATGGTTCGTATTCGGGAAGTGGCGTATCTAAAATATACCATGCGAATTGTGTCTCAATGTAAACCTTGCTGTACATAAGTATCAGGCATCAACCTTCCGACCTCTTGAAAGTATGTTACTTACCCATCTGTCTCGGTATAATCAAACGTATACCGTAGTATCGCGCCCAACTTCACCAATTTTGGCTCGCAGTTATTGCTGTCCTCATTCCCATCATCATCTTCCTGTCCCTCATCCTCGTCATTCTGATAATACGGGGATACAATTCCTTCAGCCTCGAATTGGCGATCGACACCGTCGTCTTCCTCAATTGAACTCAGTGGCACCATTTCATTACCATGTTTCGGATCGTATATCGCAAAGTCCGAAAGCACGCGAACAGGCTTCGCATTGGGGTCTTCCTCTTCGTCTTCAACGGCGAAAGGGTCCTCCCCAATGATCACGAGGTCCGCGTTCTCGAGCTCGCCATTTCGGTCTTCATAGATCGAAACTTTCACGTTTATGGATCATGGTCAGCTGTTTCGTTACGATATCGAGGAAGACTCACTCGGAGGCAGCTGACGCCGCTTCGACTCCTGAAAGGTTCAAAGAGAATCAAGATTTGTTCATGGCCCAGACATGATGGATATCTTACGCGAACATCCCTGAGCAAGTCGCCTTTGCGTTTTAAGGATGTACCCTTCGTAGTCGAATTTGAATTTCGCCCTTCCGGCTGGAGAGAAGTTGTCTCGTGTGGTGCAAACTCGTCAGGAAAAGAGACCTCAAAAGCATTTGGGCGACGGGGCGCCATCAGAGAGGTCTAACTGTTTCAAAATCCTTTCGAGGACAAGGATGTAATGTATGATTGCTACGGCGAGGCTCATTAGTAATTATAGAACAGGGTCAATTTATACAGTATTCTTCGGCCCGCCGGAGGCACCATCAAGGATAATAATACAAGATCTGGCTACTCGTAGCTGTATTCCTCCAAGTCCGTTCACCCTTTGGTTCTAACCACTGGCAGCTTATCTCGTAAACTAATGAACGTTACTGGATCCCATGCTGCCCTACTGTTCATCCAGTGCCCATCAGATAGGCCAAAAGTGTTCTGTTCGCAACCCCGTTAAGCATTTACACGGCTACGCTTTTATCAAGTTCCCAGCTAGAGAACATGGACTTGAAATCCTCTTGAATCCTTCCTGCAAAATAAGACGGAGCTTCCATGCTTCAAGCATGTGGAACGTAAGACCTCAAATTGAGGGCGTACCATGCAGCAGGACTCGGTCTCCAAAACCCTCTACTAAAGTAGCGGGAATTTCGTTCGAGCAACAAAAAACTCGCTAACAAGTAGTGGGAATGATTCCACCAGACATAGTCAAAATGCTAGGAAGATGGGCGTCCAAATAACTTCTGAGATATTGGAGATCATTAGAAGTCATCGCGCTCAAGTATCTCGAACTCTTGAAACCGATAATGGCAAACTCAAACGCTTTTGCGGCTTGTCAATTCCACTTCTTAGGGGTGATCTGCGCTTGAGCTAGACGCATGTCCTTCGTTCGGTTTTCGTTGTCTGGGCTCTCGAAGTCGACGCTACCCCCTATACTGTGTCCACCGGACAAAGCGTATATTCCCACTCCAGCATGTGTGTATTCAGCTAAGGTTTGATACTAGATAATACAGCTACGGTGTTATAAAGTATGATGAGATAGTAGTGACAGCTTCAGCTACTTAGTATAAAAAAAACAGTTGCGTAGCTTGTTGTACTTGAAAATGCAAGCTTAACAAATGATCGACTTTGCTCCACTATACAATCAAGGTTTCATTTGGATTTGTATTGCATTTCCTCCTACACACTCATGTCCCAATCAAATACTCCTACTTCTTCTCAGAAACGCCCCCTGTCGTCCGAGTCTCAGAATCGCGCGCCTCCACTCAAAAAGCAAAAGTGGATGCCCGATGACCTACACCAAGCGAGTGACTTGGTAATCTTGCCTTCATTAAGAATCAAACAATTCCTGACGTAATTTTCACACTTTGGTTAATGACGTCTTCAAGGGACAAGCAGTTTCTGGACATGTGGAAACATCTGAACAATCCCGATTACCTTAGCAATCCCGAATTACAAGGCCTAATTGACCAATGTATTGCAACCAATAGATGGAAAGATTTACGGGAACACGGCAGGTCCATCTTGTAACTCTCAATCTTTTACCCTCAGATCTTCCTAGGTTTGGATTACTGGCAGCAAAAATCGGAATCCTCCCATCCAGAAATGAACTCTCGAAATGAAACTAAAGCTGGAACCGAAAATCAAAGCGAGTCCGAAGGTACGTATCCTAGATAAGGTAGCAACTATTGTCAGAGATTTACTTGTATCACAAAGTAACGGAGAAATCTTGGACGTATGCATTCGTTGGGCGAGCACCTGAGGCCTTGAAAGAAACTATTCTGTTTTATGCAGAGCCGGTGGGATTCAACGACTTCTATGCCCAAGTCATCCCTATTGTCCAGTCGTCAGGGACTGGAAAATCTCGTATGATTGACCAACTGGCCAAAGACATGCTTGTGATACCTCTCAATCTCCGACCTCTTGAAGGCCGAGGTGAGGCAGTAGCATTTTTTCTTGATCTATAGTGTTCACCATGGTACTTGATCCTTAGGATTTCCCCCACGGGACACAGAAATTTATGATCATCTCTCTATAACAGGTAACGAGGTCACAACTTCC
>QLOM01006797.1:0-10789 GCA_003313785.1 Termitomyces sp. MG148
GTTCGACGCTGGGTGGAGGTCATCTCCTTCAACATAAGGAAATCCCAACGACCTGGCTAAGGCATTTCCGAGTGTCGATTTACCTGTGCCGGATACACCCTTGGGAAGTCAGATGGAGTAAACCGACCGTAGGGAATAAGCCAGTATTTCAAAGTCATAGGAACAAGAAGCGCGAAGGTATATAGGAGTCAGTTGAAAAGTTCGAGCTTAAGGTTCAATGTGGAAAAGCTTACCATAACAACAATAAAAATGGGATCGCGGTATGGTCCTGCGGTTGACGACATCAATGACGATAACCGAGCAGTATGGAAAATGTATTCTGATGCTGGAGACAGTACTCAAGTACTAAAGAGTTGAGAACGATAGCTATCGCGATCAATAGACCACTCTTTATGTTATGTAGTTCGGTCCGGAGGTCCGGAACCGGACCAGTCAAATCAAGAAAAAGTTGTGCATGTCATTAGCTCAAAGGGTAAATCTCGTTAAAAATCAGCGGAGGAATTTGTCTATTCTGGAAAGAGCACCAATATTGGAGATGTTTTATTTTGGTACACGCGAATGATGATCAGTGTTTCAAAATCTATGCATTTTATCAAGGATGTACATATGTCGGTCGAGAAACCATCAGGGAGCCAAGGCGTCGTCTTGACTCGTCAACCCGTACAATGTCCACCATTGAGAGTGACGTACCAGAGAAATAGGATGGGAAGAAATGAAAAAAGGGGTAGCAGATGTGGTGTCGATGGAGTGGAGTTGAGGTGGTGATGTCAAATCGATACATAAAATTAAGGGGGAAAAATAATAAAAATGTGAGAATTGGGAAATAATGAGAGACGAAGGCAGAGGTGCTATGAGCACAAAGTGATTAAAAAGGCTAAGAGGAACATAGAGAAAAGTTAGTGACGAAGACCAGACCAAAGAACGGTGAAGAAAGGGACTAGCACAGGTTATACAGACAAAGGAGTGTAAGAGACAAGGTAAATGACACGGAATGTCCATACAAAAGAATGAAGATGCAGTAAAACAATGGAGGCGGCAATTTGATACACTTGTCAATCGAGAGTCTTTATTCTTGCTCTTCTCTGAAAAAAATTGGGGTATTACAGGTTCAAGCACAAAAACATGATGTCATGGTGGGACTCTTTGATGAATTGGGCAAACCATTTTTCCTGGCACTGCCAGGTATGATCGTTATTGGCCAGAAGATAAAGCCGAGAGAGAGACTATCCAAGCAGGGATGTTAAGACAATGGTGATGCCGGACCTTGCAAGGACGAGTGCGAAACTCTAGGCGAGAAGTTGATGGAATTGTATGCAGGAGGCGGCATATCGTACGCGGCGCCAGGTCCTGCGTCTCCTACCCAATGACCGAGGTGGTCAGCCACTTCCTTGTTGACCACACATCGTCCGTCCTCCGATACAACGTCTTGTATACGTAGGGGCTCTGTCTGTACATCGCCCTGTGAGCTGGACGTGGGTGGGGTCGGCAGCGTGCGCTGGTGATACGTTGCGTGTGGCAGCCATTTCTCGCGCTCGCGCATAGCACGGCTCTGGCTCGCACTGCGAGTACGCACACGGCCGGATTGTAGCTCTCTGTCGTCTGAATGCAATAATGTTGGCGCCTGAGGTGGCAGAGGTAGCTGCCGGTGAGGCCGTGGCGGTGATGTGATTGATGGGCCGGAAACGGGAATGGGGGGACTAGTTGCTGCCTCGGCAGGGAAGTTGACAGATGGGGATGTTCGTGGGCGCGGTGGCGTGGATCTCGGGCGTGGGATGAGTGCGGGCACAGGGAGAAGAACGGGGATTTCTGGAAGCCGACGGGCACTGCTGGCTGTTGAATCGGAGGTGGATGGTCGTACTTGAGGACTGTGGCTGATCTGGGAGTTGGTAACTAGGTGGGCGGGAATTGGCGGCACGGGCGGCACATGGTCATCCTCGTTATAATAGGATGGGTCAAGGTACGTATGTGAGGGCGCAGCGCTGCGTGAGACGGGAGAGAAAATCGATTCGGAAGCGGGACTTTGTGATCTTGTCGTTGGAGGCGAGAAATAGACATGCTCGCTGACGCCCTCAGAATCTGATGAAGGCGCCGGACTGAATGATCGTTGCTCCTGATATCTACTATGTCGGTATGCGATCACCGGTTCGGGAGGTTCGAATGTTGGCGTGAGCGCTTCAGAGGAAGACGAAGGAGAGGAGTGTGATGAATTGCGGGTACGGGTAGGATACATCGGCTCGCCATACACGATCTTTCTCCATTGTTCTTTCGAGGTGGAAAAATTGCTTGGAAGGGGTGCAAGAGGGGAAAAATCGATGTCATCTCTTTTTGGAAGAGAAATATCTGCGACCTGTGACTCTATCCATTCTTGCGGGTTAGTGACAAGGATGAGCGCAGTGACTAGCAGGTAGTCAAGCAAGAGTATGGAAACTCCATGGTGTACTAGCATGGGACGGGCATCGTTCTTATCATGCAGAGTTTCGAAGACTTGGAACTGGGGAGTGGAGAGGTCATCACCTAGATTCAATGTCGCAATTGGTCCTTTGACGGCAGCCGTTGTACACTAATGGATACACATTAATTGAAGCGTCAGCTAGGCAAACGAAAAATCTCGACGTACCCAATATGTATTCACTTGCTGCTTCCATTTCAAACTCTGGGCATAATTCGGTATGTTGAATTTCCTTCCGCTGATATAGTCTGGTCAGCACGGGGAAATACATCCAGGGTGTGTCAACATACCTGCCGCGTCTGAGGAACGTTTCGCTACTCTCCCACTTCGAGCCTTTCATCTGTACGAACACTCCGCCTGAGTCATTTTTACCCTTCTGAGGGACTATCCTGGACCACCTGATTTCAGCGGTTATGGTGTCTCCGTCCCATGGGTCAGCCCGCTTGATGGTGGTGATGGGCCCGCGGGTCGTAATAGTATAAAGGGGCTGTTCGGTCACATCGTCGGTCACTGTCGCGTCCAGAAACGACGGGGAGGAGAGCTTAAGGGTGAGCAAAGGCATCTTCTGAATGCCGTCGACCTGTCTACGGAGCATGGGAACCACTGACGCCAGCATGGAGGCACGGGAAGAGGATGGTGGAGCCAGCTTAGAAGTTCCAGGGAGGTATGAGCGCACAGCGTTAACAGAGGGTTCAGCGACTACACGCTTTGCCATTAAGGGTCTGGAGCAAGCATAAGAGATCTTCCTTCAGATGGGACCGGATTGCAAGTGACACTTAGAAATGCTGATATAATACTGTAGGTGTGGACACATCACGGAAACTTTGGGAAACCCTGATGGCAAGTGTAAGTACTTACATGTGATGAGCGATAGCGAAGTGAGCGGTCCCATCAGATTGTCCATATAAAGGAGTCCACCGGACATGCTCGGACTCGTCCGGCCGCCGGTCAAGTCCCAGATCTGTTCTATGCACAGTTATACCAAGCAAATCCTGCTCAGGGTCAAAGAAAGTTTATACCGCCAATAAAAAGGCTGATACGCAACATTTGCTATGAATAAAACGCGGAAAACATCGAGCTTTCACAGTTCACGCCACGTATCATGTGAGCCGTACAAATAAACACTAACTGCGCGTTTCTCAACCTTTTCATCAACCACCATTGTTTGTGTCTCTCGCCGCTCTCCATCATGTCCTCTAGCGTAACAGACCCCAAGTCTGTTTTCTCATCCATCAGTATATGCGCGTTATCTGATACTATTTTCAGGGACACTACTACAACTGGTGCAGAAACCGTCGCGTCTCCCGACAACAAAGGTAAAGGCAAAGCCCCTGCCGCTGACGAAAGCATGGAAGTGGAAGAGGAGGAAGAGGATGATGATGATGATGATGATGACGGTGAGGAAGAAGAGGAAGATGCAGAGGTTCGTATGCAACCATGTCGCGTCTTTCTACTACATTGTCATACCAGACACTCTTGACGCGAAATTTGCTTCCCTTCTCTGTGACTACCTGAAATCATCGGGACCTCTGCTGATCTGATACCCAGGAATCCTATGAGGAGATTGATCCCTCTGCAATCCTCTCTACCGGCAGACGTACCCGCGGTGTCAAAGTTGATTACACCTCCCAAGAGGCCCTCGAACGCGCAGGACTCGCGAACAATGCAAATGAGAAAGACGACGACGACGACGACGACGTTGTGATGAAGGACTAGATGAAAGAAAAGTTGTCGCGTAAGCCACGGGGGGCTTGTTGTATCCGAAAATTCTTGACCTCGTGATCCTGTCAATAGTGTACTTATCTCCGTCAGTTGCAAGACGTTTCTTTTCCAACAAGACTTGATAGTTCTTTTTTAAATCAAGCCATTTCACCACAGCCTCCTTTGTGTGAACATTTGATCGTCATAGCTTCTTTCTCCCACAGCACTCAACTCTCGTCAGACACAAGTTCCTGACTGGCACTATCTCCATGCAACTGCTCGCAGTGAGGTGACTTTTTGCCGCGTTTTTGGTTGGATTGACAGTTTATCACCTTACGGTATTTTTGACTGGACCTTTATGACGAAATGAGGATGCAAATGGAGTAGCTTGCACTTTTCAGGATATCAGTTTACACAGGGTCAATTTTGACCGTGAGTTCTGCATCATATTCCTCGACAACTCGCACGCCTAGCCGGTGTTCATCTACGACCGCTGTATGAGCGCTTCATGGGACATACGTACGTACTTCAGAAAAGCTCAGAAACCATACTAATGCTCAGTTATCAAGCTCTATTGAGGTCAAACCGGGGAGGTCGGGGCCGATCGGTCTCCTGACGTGCATCCACTAGTGCACGTCAGGAGTATTACCGTACTTATTACGTTGTTCCTGTTCCTTTGAGAGACGCATTTACATAGGATAAAACTATTTGGAACCCCAGGGTTTCACGAGGTGATATATTGCTTGTGGTTTCTGTATTTGTATCTATTGTGTTTAAGCTATTGCGCCAAACAACACATCTGATTTTTGCTTATCGAGCCATAGGAATGTCGAACGTCAAACTGCTCTCCTCGGTGAGTCTTCGCCTTGGATTCTTTCCTGTAGAATGAGTCAATTTTTCTACCATGTTCTCCAGGCTGACCATTGACTAGGTACCGAGATTCTATTGCAATACCTATGCCCGACCACGCAGGTTGGCAGGCCGCCCAAGTCGGCAGCCTCTGATGTTTTTGTAACTTCCCTTTATGTATCCATGCAGAAATATGGAGTCCCTTTTCGATGCCGTGTCACTCTTGTCACGTCTGCCGAAGGTGCCGGAGCAAGCAATCAAGTTAATTTGGAGTCGACCACCAGTTGCCGCCAGCGGCATTGATGAATTGGCCAAACGTGACTCGTTATTTGGTTGTACTCTGACACTGTTATGTTCGACGAACCTAGGGGTTTCCAGATAGCCATCACCAGGAACCTGGGTTTCTCCGAGAAAAGGGGGTTTCCAAATAGTTTTATCCATTTACATAAGTTTTGGACAGGACCCATGAACGTAGACACAATATGCCGATTTAACAAGTTCCCATCTGTTGCGGGATTTACTCGTATGGGGCTGACTCTTGATGCATGATGCTTGATGCCGGTGTCTGTACGTCATGTATCTGTCTCACTCAGGTCCTCTTCACCCGTTGCTAAGATGCGCCTTCCGTATGCCTAGCATCCACAGGTGGTCACTGAAGTATGTACTGAATCATCGGTCGTTCGCGTTAAGATCGGATCTGTCGACCCGGCGAATCAGTTTGTTATCTACCTTTTTAAGTGGACGAAAAAGATGGTTGATTTCGCCCCTGACGAAGTCAGATCATATCGTCGATTGTCCATAAGTAGTGCCGAGGTGTTTTGTTACATCAAACCTTTTCTCTGACGAATTTGCCACAGTTCGCGTAGGATGGACAGATATCCCGCCACCCCCCATCCCTCAGAGCTTCATCACGCCTTGTCGGAGTCCAGATGCCGCGGCGCAAATACGTTCTTGGAACTTGACTTGACTAAGTAGCTAGATCAATGCAATGGTGTGACTAGTAATCATCAGTATCATGACATGCTGATTGGACGGCGGCATACCAATTGCTCCAGTGCCAGAGACCTTGGTCCACGACTGATCACCATCGTCGCTTGTGGGGTGGAGTTTTCGATCCTCGATCGAATCGGCACAGTGAACGTAATCTCCCCACTGATTCCTTCTCACACGAAGAAATCATGACGTTTGTTTGTATCATTCCGATGACCTGCCCACTTGGACTGTCAATGTGATTAGCCGCTACGATGCCGCAGATATTCACGTTCACTCTCACTGAGAGAAAATTTACACCCTGTGACAAGTGCAATTGCACGGAGGGAAGCGCTGGCTTTGACTCATTTCTACGTAACATCAAGCACAGCAGTACAAGTGCACTTGTAGTTGGTGTGTTTGCCATATTATGTCATGTGCATGACTCACTAACGTGTTGCGCTGTCAACTAACCAATTCGTTACTGCAGATAGTAGTGGATCGTATACGATCTCTGCTTCCCGTGACACCGTGTCTACCTGGGAGATTTCCATAATACGCTCGAAGGAAGGTGCAGAAGCGATGTCAATTCATTTGTTTCTGACATTCTGAACAGACAAAGACAGAATTTAGCACAGACCATCTTTATCAAATTCTTACTTGCCAATGCAGCTCTACTATTGCTCCAAGCAACAGCTGATGCAAGAGTCAGTCTAGCTGACTCGGAAAATGTTGGCGAACACATGCGATTGTTGTGCAACAAAAAAGATTGGATATGCTATGTGAAATGACGATAATGTAATAGATTTCTTTCTTATCCATGACATCACCCCTGTCCAATCAGTGGTGCACAAATTGATGGGCAAAGCCTTCGGAAAAAATGTTTGCAAGGTCATGCTCCTCATCTGACAGCCAAAACAGCAACGAAGCCTGGCTTGCAGCACAAGGTCACCGGTCATGAAGAAAGCCGACCATTCCAGCCAAGCCTTGTTGTATTTGGATGTATTTATGTGGAAGGAATATAAGTGCCACGTCTGCTGCACAGCTTTGCCCACGATCCGCCACGTTGTCGTCCTGCACCCGCAGTATTTCTTCGCCCACATTCTTTGAAACACCATGACCATGACTCCGACTTCCTCAGTCTCCGGCTCTCCCTCGCCCTCGCCCTCGCCCTCGTGCTCCTCCCGCAAACGGCCGCGCTCCGAGACCTCGTCCGAGGAACGCAAGGAGGCCCGTGCACACCGAAACCGCATCGCCGCACAAAACTCGCGCGACCGCCGCAAGGCCCATTTCGCATTCCTCGAGCGCCGTGTCGCCGAGCTCGAAGAGGAGAACCGCGCCCTCCGCGCGGCCCGCGGCATTCCTCTGCTCCCCGTCTCCGCCTCCACCGCAGAAGAAGAACACAAGCGCCTCGAGGCAAGCGCCCGTGAGCGTGAGAACGAGGAGCTCAGGGAACGCATCAGGACCCTCGAGCGCGGCTGGGACGCTGTCCTCCAAGCCCTCGCCGCCAACGGCCTCACTCCATCCCCTCAACCCACTGTCCCCACCTCCCACGAGTCCGCTCGCCACCTAGCACGGGTGGCGTCCATCGGTCCCCCTCCGATGGCCCTGCAGCGGGCGGACTCGCCCCTCCCCCCTCTTCCCGCAAGACACAGGACCCCGACGACGCAACCATCGAACACCTCTTTATGGATATCCTCGCACCCCTCCCTGCGCCTGCAACCCCGAGCCCTGCTGCAGCGATCGCCTCGCGGTCTGCCGCGCAAACGGCCGAGAGCGTCGAGGCGCCGCTTGAGGCTGGTCTTGTCCAGGAGGAAGTGACGTCGTCCACCACTGTGCCAGAGGCAGAGGTGGGGTTGGGGTTCGGTGGAGATGTGGGTTCTGAGCACGCGGTCATGGATCTAGTGACCGCCGATGAGCAGGGATGGGACAATGGTTTGGAGATGCAGCGCATTCTTGCGTCGCTGGGCGTCATCGGGGAAGAAGAACAGGGTCCGACGGATCTCGAGCTCGAGTTGGGGTGGACGACTGGGACGGGTATCGGCGTCTTTTGAGCGTGTTCCCGATATATTTAACCTGTGAAGACGGACGCTGTCAACAGTTAATGACGGCTATCCCTTGTCGGACTATTCCCCTCGCAAAATTTACCCATCTCCCGATATCAAAAGGCCACGACGTCGCGTTGTATCATATTGTATCAGCATGTTATCATCGCTCATCAGTCTCTTTTCAATCTGTCTTCATCCTATCTATTATCTCTCCTCTTTCTCGTCTCATCTCTATCCCAACACACCACAGATATACAAACAAACATACATTCCTCTCTCATACATACGCACCTTTTCCCCTTCTCCCTCCCACTCTATCATGACCCAGACCACAGAACCCCCCATCTTCCGGGCCCCGCACTGCCCCACTCTGCACGCGCAGCCGCACATTGCAAGGTGAATTCTCTGCTCCTCTTCGGGGTCTGAGTAGAGGGCGCCAGACGATGTGTGTTGTTTCTGCGATTGTGTCGTGGTGTGGTGGTTGTTGGGGTTCGAGCCTTGTTGGGGTTTTTTACCTTTGGGGAACTAGAGTGGGTTGGCTTCGATTGTACCTATTACTTTGATTGTTTACCTTACCTACGAGGTTGATGAGGTGGTAATGATATGTTTTTTTGTATCTGTGTCAGGGATGTTCGAGGTCTGAGCAACAGAGTGGGGAAAAAGATGTCCAGAGCCCTCCGAAAACTGGTGATAATGGTGATATGTTTCTTTCTTTGTAGTTGAATATTTAGATTTAGCAGAGCGTACAGTTGGTGTGCACCATGTATGGATGGAATTATTATGGGTAGGACTTATTTTAAGGTCCGATATGAAAGTTTGCCCGGGGCAGATTCGCTTGGGATTGGGAATCGCTCGTGGTACACATACGAGAGGTCATGTTTCCGTAGTTTCTGTTTTTCTTCAGGTTTCCTTGCCTTGATAGCTTCCTGAGGGATAGGGGGTGTTTTGTCAGCCGACGATTCCTCCTCGGCCACACGAGCTTATAGACAGTCTTCACTATGAATTTATGAATGGGTTTCACTTGGTTCGTGTGCGAATCCGCCAGTATGATATGTTATATCCTCCAGGGAGTTCGAAAGGAGTTTGGAAAGGTATGAGCTCTAGAGCGTAGACACGGGTGGAGAGATTCAGATTGACACGTGACCATGACTTGATCGCGTTGTTTTCTCTTTAAATATATCCACTTGAATTTGAATATTGTCTATTTTCTACGCCTCAGTGGCTGATACGAGGAAAAGGAGAACGTCAGAAACGAATGGCGTAGTTCTGGAACAGATCGTGTGTGGATTGTCATAAATGACTACGTCATTGACCAATATCTACAACTTTGTGATCATCGACTCGAATGACATCATATCGACGTTTTACGGTTTTGAGTCTCTGGCTTCGCGGTATATAAGGATTCAGTGGTTAAGAGACACGTTTCAACATCCCACACAACCCACAGTTTTAACGATCTTCCAACAAACACTTTTTTATTATAATGGCCAACAGTTCGTATAATCACTCCTATCATCCCTTCGACGAAGCTGAAGTGCTTGTGTTCGTTATAGATCAGGACGCTACTCGTGTCGCCGGCGGATACAAAGCCACCATCAAGAACCCTAATGTGTCTGAGGAAGCCAAGGCTCACGCCCACGAGCGCCTCCGCGACATGGGAACCTCCGGTACGTTTTCGTGTCCACGAAGTAGGCGCACACTCTAATAATTACATGTTAACTAGCCGGTGTTTCTTCTGACCAAAGTAAGTAGCCACTTTGATGAGTACGGTCAAGTGGTAATCCCCCGTCTCTAGCTAAGAAGGATATTGGAGTGGATCAGTTCGCGGGCAGCCCGGAGGATCCTGACGCACAGCTGTCCCAGCAGCAGCTCGGTGGCTATAAGGCCACTATCAAGAGTAAGCGGTGACCCCAGATATGATTTGCGCTTGCGTGTCTGACGATATATGTATTCTAGATCCGAAGGTTTCTGACAGCGCAAAGCAACATGCTCAGGAAGTTTTGGAGGCCCACGATCAGAGTGTTTGATTTAGCACACTCTCATCTAATTCAGTAGTGTAGCCCACATCAGAATTACCTTAACGATAATGTATTTTTGATTGCTACACGGTTACACCGTTGAGCGAATGTCGTTTCACTACTTTGAGAAAGGGCAATTTAATTTTCGTAGCACAAATTGAATACTGAGAAGGTGCTTTGTTCAATCGACAAACGATAAAACCCAGCTACGCCAGGATTTCCAGCCTTCCGTTTCTCGCTTTCCGAGTTCGAATTATGCGTTACCTTCATTTTTGACAAACAGAAAGTGTGGCGAGTCGCGCCGCATTTACCTATGCATACTTACAAAGCTATGAACAATGTCTGATTTGAAAAACAGCTTTTGGCGTGGAGAAGTTTTGTCGTACCTTCCGCTGTCGTAGGTCCATGTGCCATGATCATACAATTCCTCGTCCATAATTCCTATATCCAAGGATAAGTGGAAGCTCTAGAGTCGTAAGACACGCATTTCAATATTGAGCGGTCCACATGAGACAGATATCCCCTACAGTTTGTTCTTGACCTGGACATATGTTATTGATGACATCACGGAGACCTTCTGTGAATTATCTGAGAACTAAAAGTAAGAAGGACGCGCACGAATCATCTGATCTATGTTCATTCAAGCGAAATGGCTGTCGTGGTGTCACAATAGATGGACCAGATATTCGTCAAGCTCTTCTTCATGAATTTGAACAGGCATGTGAAGATCTAGCTGGCTTGCAGTGCTGTTGAGA
>QLOM01006811.1:0-52317 GCA_003313785.1 Termitomyces sp. MG148
CGTTCACCCATATCCAGTATCAGCGACGGGACGACAGGCTCGAGTTCTGTTACAAAACCACGTCCAAAACCACGTCCATTGAAGCATACAGATATGTCCTCGAGCGACACATCCCGTCTGGAGAAAATTGCTACTTTCTCCGATGCATCCATGGATATTGACTTGTCCATTGACATCGCAGAGCGTGCCAAGATACGCTCAAGGAATAACAAACAAACTCAACAACCAATCATCTCGAAGAGTGACATAATTGAGTTGACCTCTGACGACGACGACGACTTTACCATTCTTCCTCCATCCAAGCGACGCAAGACTACAGAGAAAACGAAAACTAAACCGGCAAAGAAGAGCAAATCTAACTTAGAAACCGCTGTTAATGCGATTAATCCCAAGCCTCGTCCTCGTCCACGGCCGCTTAAAAAGCCGGTCCAGGGAGTCAACGCAGAAGAAGCCTTACCAGCTGGCAATACGATGCATGACGATCCGATTCCTGCATCTTCTACCTCCAACGACGCATTCACTGTACACTCGCAACTACCCCCTTCCGATCCTCCCAGTTCTACCGCGAGCTCGTATGATCATCCACCAATCATAACACTTCCTCAAATGTCCACAGGTCCCAATTCCTCTTCGCCTTCGTCGTGCTTCTCCAGTGCTCGAAAGAACCGGAAACACGCCATGTCGCATGTGGACGAGCTTGATTCTGAACCAGACCAACTGGCCGGTGACACAGTCGATGCTGATACTTGTTTGATGCCTCCGCCTCCGCTTCCCGGCCCACCTCCGACGTCTTCACCTTTGCATGATATTACTTCCACCACTTCTGGGACTAAAACCCTTGCTGGCAAGAAGTCTCGGAAGAAGAAACTTGTTGATAATGATGACGGCAGTGTCTCGGGAGCGAGTCACTCTAAGGCAAGAGCAAAGCAAAAGAGAACTGTTCAGAAAGTGGGAGTAGTTGTCAAACAGCCGAGAGCTAAAGGTAAAGGTAAAGAGAAGGAGATTTTCCTGGATCGGGAATTTATCGACGATGTCGATGACGAATGCCCGTCCGACAAGGTTCCGGCCACACTACCAAGCACTTCCAAACAGCCCGAGTCGCTGACCTCCTTAATATCTGTTTCCGATACGAATGTTCCAGCAAACGTTAAATCAAGTCAGAAGCGGCAATTTGTGGATCAAGAGGATGACGAACTTGACACGATTGGAAGGAGCTCAAGCTCTTCGGGCTCTTCGGGGTATAAACGGCGTGGAAGAGTGGTTGACTCTGATAACGACGACCTGTCACCTCAATCCATTGAGGCTACAAGCTCTTCCAAGACAGAACCCAAAGCCAAAAATCAAGATAAGCCTCCGGCAAAGCAGGCATCCAAGTCTTTCCCATGTGCAAATGCCAAAATAAATGGCGTCACAAGCTTAAAGCAGCAGACGGGTAACGAGAAGGAACCACACGGCAGTGCTTCTTCCAAGGTACGCTCAAGTCATCAAAAGCTTTTACGACTGCTCATTTCGATCAGGAAAACGTTCTTCCTTCAGCATCAGACATCCCTTGGACCCCAAAAGCATCTGTCGGACCCGGGGTGTCGCGTTTCCCCAGTCTTTCCTCCCGCTACACCATCGCGTCAACAACGAAGTCCACACCGATGTCGGACCTCATCCGACGTGTGAACTCCAAACCTGGTTCGCCTTTTTGTTCTCCGGCACCGCGGAGCGGTGGCGCAAGCTCAGCAGACCGGGGTACCGCATACTCGCCGTATGCGAAAGCGTCTCGCACTGCTTTATCCCGCATTGCGCCGCTACATCCGAACAGGCGGACACCTCCACCGTCCTTGCCGCCACCGCCGCCGAAGAAGAAGACGAAAAAGGAAATAGAACGTGAAGAGCAGTGGGAAGAAGAGTTGATCGACAGTGTGGGGGGGATTACGGAGTGGGCATGTATGTCCGATGCAGAGAGAGCGGATATGAGGAAAGCCAAACGGGAGAGAGAAATGTCCGGGTGGGAAGACTAGCCCTGAATATTGCTTCAACCGTGAATAGTTTGATGATACCATTGCTGTAAGTGTTGTATAGGTTTGTTCTGTATCAATTGTCGATGTCACACGATCGTTTAGAGTTTGCCATGTATGTATATGCGGAACCTCCATCAGAGATTTGTTACCCGGGTCATCTGGACTTTCTAGAGAAAGTTTTGGGGTATTTTGAGTGCTCTTTCTTGATTAATATGCTGTACGAAGGACAGACTAGCTCAGGTATTGGCAAATCGAAGGGCTTAGAGGCGATTTCAGGGTCTCTAGAGAAGTTGACAGATGTCCCACTGGAACTCTTATTTGAGGTATGTCATCCTACTATTGAATTTGGGTTGGAGGAACGAAATGTTCATATTCGATGCAAGGTTTTTGGGCACCTCCATCCTACGGATCTTCTCAATTTGGCGCGGACCACGAAAACTCTACGGTCAATTCTTATGAAGAGTTCTGCTAGGTCCGTATGGAAGTCAGCAATAGCAAATGTTCCTGGTCTGCCATCGTGCCCGACGGACCTAAATGAACCGCAATATGTCAGCCTTGCATTCGATGACAACTGCCATGTCAGTATTTGTTTCTCAACCTGAAATCCGTCCAGACTACACCATGATTTGGCTCCCCTAGTTTTGTTCGACACTTGGTGTCCGGAACATCTTTTGGAACTGTCGTGTCCGGTGTTGCAAAAACTGTATCGAAGCAAAGTATGTGATATGTTGAAGTTATTGAGACAACACGTGGAAAGCAAATTAGAATTACTAACATCGGAACTTCTGTTTAGCTTCGTGTCCGACTATGATCTCAATAAACTGATCCCTACTGCATCCGGAGGCAAGAGCAAAGCCATATTTCCATATATCGTATATCCAAGTAAGCTCTTGTTATCTTACTTAACATTCATCTTCCTAAAAGTATGATGCCTGTCTTCGACTCGGCCAGAACCCCGACCTTATAAACCTGGAAGAATTCTGTATTACCTACCCGTGGCAAAACAGTACCAACGCGAGCTGGGGCAACTGCAGAGAGACGGTATGACCGTCAAGCAGTGGAGCATCAGGAAGGAGAAAGAGCAAGATCAGCGTCTGACTGTTCGTCTCCCTTCTTTCCAGACAGCGCGCTGGTGATCTGAATCGGTCTCACCTCTCTAGCATGCGGCTCTTTGTGAGTACTGGAGTAATGATCACTGGGTACATAAAAGGTCCAGTGAGGTTAATATTTCGATTATTATCATCTTAGCGGCAGCACTCTTTGCGATGCACCGAGAGTTTATATTCCGATATGTATTTTAGATTGCGTATATCGGGCATGATGATAAATCCAGGGGAAGATTCTTCATTCTCCCCAACAATCTCGGGGTAGATCGTGGGTGGGCATGATATCTCGATCGATCAAACGGGATTTTTATCAACCGATCTATTTCTGTCTTCCGCACCGTAATGTCTGTGTGAACGATGCACCCCTCGGGCATTAGACGCAGCAATAAGAGGAGAATTGCATATTTAACCATGATCCATGTAGTCACATGTTTGATTCAAATCATACTTGAAGAGAGAATACTTCGTCCCCAGTTTTCAGACTTCATACCCCATGTTACTTCCCCAGACGTCGGCTCACCAGAGCAGCTTCCTTACTTTACCCTGGACTACCAACTCTAAGCCATCTCGTCTGCACTGTACCGAGCACGAGGTGCGATTTCATCATGGACCAAATGCCCGACACGACGACGTGAGTCTGTTGGCGTCGATGCCAATTGATATTTTGCTCGAGGTATGGACCTACGCTGACGAAACATTTGAGCTATCGATACTGACAGTGTTGATAGATATTCCAACATCTTCACCCCTCAGACCTTCTTCGTCTTTCAAGGACCTCGCATGGTCTTCGGAGTACTCTCATGTCTCGATCCTCAAGAAGTGTCTGGAGGATTGCGTTGGACGGCGTCGACGGCTTACCATTTTGCCCCTCCGATATGAGTGAACCTCAGTATGCAAGTCTCGCGTTCGACACCCACTGCCATGCAAGTACTTGAATGATGACATCATTACATCTGACTATAATAACACCTTTGTAGATTTGCTTGGTTCCGAATACACGGCAGGTGTATTGGACATGTCGTGTTCGATGCTGCAATCAGTGCCTTGATAAAATGTATATCGTACACAGCGTTTACAGTGACAGTGCCCTAACTCCTATCTCTTCCTCAAGCTTTGTCCCTGAACCAGTTCTTGAACACAATTTTCCGGCATGTCTCGAAATTTACCGGCGGGATGCGATTTTCCCTTATATTCACAATCCGAGAAGTCAGTTCTCCGGATGCTTTATCACGTCTTTCTGACCGGTTCTTAGAACACAAGATAGACAAGTTGCACAACATTCTATACTACCTTCCAGCAGTCGAAGCATATATAAAAGAGCTTGACCCAATATCCTGTTGCGATTCCGCGGTAATGCGCTGGAGCACCAAGAAATCGCTCGAACAAGACGCCAAGATCAAGGTCAGTTTCTGATGGAAAAGTCGAAAAAGACCGTGTCTGATAATCCTATCAGCATGCAAGGCTCTGTGAGAAGTGGAATCCCCACTGGGTCTACAGTCAAACCTTCGACATCAACCTGATAATCATCCCCCTTCTTGTTGTTCTCCTTATCTTCCTTTGGAGGGAGAAAATCATAGATATGTTTGCGCCATCACCTCCAATATACCTGCAATGAAATAGTACACGATTTTGACGCCTTCGCCTTGTACGGATGTAATTTGCAATATCATTTTTCGTTATCATAGATTGCGGAATTCTCTCAGAGCCGCGGAGCTTAATTTCCTGTGGCAGTGCTCGTGTTTCTTCAAGGATACTGGTCCAAACAAGCCACGGATGCTTGGGAATTGGAGTCCAACACTTCTGTATACTTCATGAATCCTCCTCAGTTCCTCAGCGCTCTTGAGAGCTTCAAGGAACAGGCCAGAGATGCAATTTACGCGTTGACATCTTGTCTTTGTCAACAGTCCGCAAAGGTTAAGATCAATGGACGAACTTGTTAGCTCATTGCCCTTCCCGTATTTCTCATGTAACTCATGGACCCCTGTAGTCCAAATAATAAAGGTTCTAGGAGAGGGTGGATTCTCTTTTGTGTATCTAGCACAAGATGAACATAGTGGGGTGAGTACGAAATGTAGTCGGGACTGAACTGAGCCACATCACGCAAATGCGCAGCGTCAATTTGCTCTCAAGAAAATACGTTGTCCGACTGGTTCTGAGGGAGTCAAGGAGGCTATGCGCGAGGTGGAAGCTTACAGGCGCTTCAAGTATGTATGTCTTTCTGATGTACTTCTAAATCGACGTTCATGTATGTATTCGACGTCACAGACACCAGAATATCATCCGAATACTGGTATGTTGTCTTCGTGTTGGATACTGTCTTTCTTGATGTTCCATCGCAACAGGACTCCGCGGTTGTACAAGACCCTGAAGGCGATGGCAAAATTGTATACCTCTTCCTTCCGTTGTACAAGGTAAACCCCCAAAAATATCCTGTTATGACCATAAAGATGACCCAGGGTACAGCGCGGTAACCTCCAAGATGCCATCAATGTAAATGTCGTAAACCGCAGACATCTATCTGAGCAGGATATACTTCGTTTATTCCGAGGGACATGTCTGGCAATCCGCGCAATGCATTGCTATCGTGCACGTCCTGGCGAGTCGCAGTTTGCACAGGCCAATGGATCCCCGAGGCATCCTCAACCAGTTCCACAAAGGCGGCATTCGGATGATGATGAGCGCTTTCCTCAGCCCGAAGATGATGGTGAAGGCGGGTTCTCGTACGACGCTGTGAATGTCCCGTTAGTGACAAAGCACCGGGTAGAAGAAGACGGAGACGTGGTTTTTGATGGTGATCAGGAGTTAGCACGGACACAAGAAACTAGTGACAGTGAAGGCGAACTGGTGCCATATGCGCATCGTGACATAAAGCCGGGGTATGTTATTTTTGCATCTAGCTGTTTTTATCAGACTTGACAAGGAGTTTGTGGATAGAAATGTGATGATATCGGATGACGGTATAACACCGATTCTCATGGACTTTGGGAGCGCTTGTAAAGCGAGAATTCCGATCGAAACGCGCAATCAGGCATTGCTACAGCAGGTAGGCTTATAACTGCGTCTGATCTCCTCTTACATGTTGACAGACTTGTCATTTAGGATATCGCAGCGGAGCAGAGCACGATGGCGTACCGGGCCCCTGAGCTGTTCGATGTTAAGACAGGAACAACTCTCGATGAAAAAGTTGACATTTGGGTATAAAGATCACGTTTCGCGCCTACTTACATTCTTATGATTCCATAGTCTCTCGGGTGCACGTTATACGCCCTCGCGTATTCACACTCACCCTTTGAAAACACGCAGACTACGGAACAGGGAGGTTCAATAGCAATGGCCGTGCTCAACGCGCAGTACAAGCACCCCAGTTCGGCGTATTCTCAAGGTCTTAAGGACCTCATTGACAGCATGCTGAAGCTAAACCCTGCAGAGCGGCCTGATATCCACGAGGTATGCATCCCTGTTGGACCAATAATATGAGTTTTTTGAGAGGCTTTACCACAGGTGATTAAAATGACGGATAGTGCGTTGCAGACCCTCGCTTGATGGCATTTGATGGTTGTTTTCGAGGTTTGTGTTGTTGTGTATACTACGGACTATAATTACAATACAGAACTTTGTAAGTCTCTGATGACGGTGCAAGTTCGCTTTTAAGCTATACAACCAACTCCAGGTTTTGATTTGCATCCACTTTGGTCGCTTTTGCTCGCGCAGCTCTAGCTCTGTCCGATGTGGATCGCGCAATGGTAGCAATGCTCTTAACTGCCTTTTTACGAGATGATTGCGCAGCTTCGACGACGAGAGGAGGGGAAGATGTCGATCCATCGGATTTTTGTTTCTTTTTCGGTGGTTCAATCACTGGCGACGCGGTCTGTAGTTCAGTAGATATTGCGGGAAATTTCGTTGCTGCAACCTTGACAACTTTAGCTTTGGCTTTCTGCTTATCGCGACGCATCTTGCATAGTGCCGCTCGTGATCTCTAGAAATATACAAGATTGATTGAGAAAAGATTCTTGGATGTAGCCCTGCTACCTACCCGTTTCTCTGCACGTTTGGAAGTCTCAGAAGGTGTACCAAATGGTTGCTTTGCGCTCTTCTCTGCTTCTTGCTGAGCAAGGATTTCCCGAGCGTTAGAATGAGTGTTCACGCCGGATGCGAATGCTGCAAATTGCCGAGCACGACGTTCGTGAGCCTAGAAAGTAGAACATATATAAGTCGAGCTTCCTTTGACAAAATGAAAGCATACATACATTGGACTTTCTGTGAATTTCAATCATTTTTGGGCCCTTGAGAATTTTCCCCGGGCAAAGAATGCATCCTTTTACACTTGGATCCAGAGAGATAATATAGACGGGGTCACGGAGGGCTTCTTGAACAGTTATCACTGGTAGAGGGGCCTCATCCTCACTCTCCTCCCCTTCTACTTGTTCAAATACATTATCTTCGCCATCTGAATCATAAACCCCTTTGTGACCAATACCTACACCGTCAGATTCAGAATCGTCACTGTCGGACGCGGATTCCTCAGAGTCTGTGTCGTTCATCCCGAGAACCTGCTTCATCTCCTCGTCAAGGCCAAGCTCCTCCTCCTCCTCTCTCTTTCTCTGTCGTTTCTCAACGCGTTTGAACATGTGTTGTAGTCAGAAAAGTGGCCGGATGAACCGGGCCGACGTGGCCAGATTTTGAAATTTGTTATTTGAGCAAACTCTCAGGTGTCGTCCATTTACCATGCACAGGCGAACAGTTCTCTCTTGCAAACCTCCTCACGACACTCAGTCTTTCCTCGGGTTTGGGTCCAGACGCTCTAACCATGTTTCCTCGTCCACCAGACAAGGACGTTTGGGTGTTGCTTCACGTCAATATGATCATTATAAAGAGAAAGCTTTGAAGATTATCGAACGGGCGTCGTATCAACCACCCGATTGGAGAGATACCGATACATTACGTGGAAAGGAGATGAAACTGTCAACACTGCTCAAGGATCATAACATTTACGACCGCAAATCCACTGAGCAAGAAGCCTTTGAAATGGAGGAACCTGACGAGGATGAAGCGCTTGAGGAGAGTGTTATTGGCAGCAACACATTACCTCCCGGAACATTCATAGAAACGAGACGGTCAGAAAACGAGCATTCTAGTCACCTGCAAACTCTGATGAGAAATTTAGGAGTGAAATTACAGCTCACGGTGTTGTTCTCGGAGAGTACATTATCGGCAGGCGAAAAAAAATGACCACACTCATGACGTCAGGCGAGGTCTGGTACCCCGGTCAATTTGACGTCCTCTTCGCGTTTCCAAACTTTGTACCGTTGGATGTCATCGAAAGATGTGGCTCAGACAGGGTCCCTGAGTCACAAGTCCAGATAAACGCCAGAATAGAAGTCCTTCGGCGCCTGAGGACTATGGAGCGTAAAACGGACATCATATGTAACGTTGTTTCCATTAAAAGCATGAGTATTTACCACAAAGTCAAGTCTCCTGACCCAAAATCCTGGAGTACCACGACTCTCCGCGAAGCTGCTCGTTTTGTTGCATATAAAGCCAACGATATGACCAATTTCGGCCTTCACAAATACCTCATGACCAACCCTTTGTATTTCGTGGCCGACCAAAACTATGAGAACAGTCGAATCATCCATGTTCGTCCACAAGATCATGTCAACAATATCAAGAAAATCACCGAGTGGACACGTATGCCAAGCGGCCCAATACATTCGTTCGCTGCGAAGGTCAAGGGCCTCATCCCCAAATACAAAGAGATACTACAAACATCCAAGGAAGAAAAACCCTCCTACGGACCTGCTAATCATGTCTGGTCCGATACTGACCGTACCATACTCCAGTTCCTTCACAACTCCATTCGACAAACTCGTTCAAATCAATTAGACCCGTATTCATTGGGCGTTTCCTATATCATAAAGCAGATAAATCCAGAAGAACTCAAAGGAGCTACTGATATCTATGAAACAATGGTCAATATCGGTGCGCTTACACCTTGGCAAGACCTGGCATCCCTTGATCCTGCTCTTGGACTTGATAGTGAACCGGAGGCAGCATCTTCCTGGGGAAAAAAGCAGGAGGCTATTGCAACTAAAGGATTCGCATCTATGAAGACTTCTGGGACGGATGCTCCTCTAGGACCTGAAGATTTCCATAAAACAGATCCATTAGAATCCGTGCGGCATGACTTTGGTGATTTACCTGTTTACGTCGTTGATGACGCAGACGCTCAAGAACTGGACGACGGCCTTTCTATTGAACGGATCCCCTCCGAACCAGATACTTTCTGGCTACATGTTCATATAGCTGATCCCGCTTCCCTCATCCCCTACACAAATGTACTGACTAAAGAGGCATATACTCGTACTACGACGCTCTATCTCACGCACCGCACGTGGCCAATTTTCCCCAAAGGTGTGATGTCGCATCCTACCCTTGGTCTCTCCCTTGATCGAAGTACAAAAGACTCACCGTTGAGAGTAATCACGTTCAGCGCCAAGGTCGATAACAGGGGTCAGCTGTTGGACTACAAAGTCAGGGCAGGTCTCATCAACAACGTGAATGTGATAACATACGAACAGGCCAATGAGGTTCTAGGATTCTCGGACGATTGCCAATGGTATCCCTTTGGTCGTCAACTCTTCCCAAGTCCAAATTCTGCTCATCTGTCGGACTCTCATGTTCAAGACCTCCGTGATCTTTTCAAAGTTGCAAGCTATCTTATGAAGAAGAGGTACATGGATGGAATCATCATTCCTGCAAGAAACCAGGCGACACTTCAGCCTATAGTTGGACCTCCGCCTGAGATTTCTGGTCCCTTGTACAAACCAATGATCTTCAGAGGGTTTCCGACGTTTGAGTACAGCGTGACGAAAGCCGCTGACACGGACTCCGGGGCTCGGCTCTTAGTCGCCGAGTCTATGAAACTGGCCTGTCGTGTCGCGTCTCGTTTCTGCATCGATCATAATATCCCGGTCGTGAGGCGTTTCGCTGATCCTTTATCTCTCAACGCCTGTCATGATCGACAAGAAATCCTGGATATGCGTACTCCGAATTGTTATATCCCTTTTAACCTCATCGTCGATAAAATAGAGGTTCCTTCTCTGTCTGGCTATATAATGGAACCCAAAGCTCATTATTCCTTGGGCATCCCTGAAGGAGAGGGCTACACGCGTGTCACTTCCCCTTTACGTCGCTACATCGATTTGGTGGGACATTGGCAGATCCACCACGCCTTGCTAGGATCCAAGGCGACCAAAGCGTCCCCTCCATTCAACGTCGAGGAAATCTGGGAGATCGTCAAACATGCTAATTCGCGTGAAAAGATGGCGGCGATCATCCATCGGATTCACAGCCGGTTCTGGCAATTGATGTTTATCACGCGATGGGCAAAGGATCATGGTGGTTTTGACTGTCCCGATGGGCCACTCAGTAGTATCAAGGGCCATACTCTAAACAAAGTTCGTGCCAACTCCCGTAACGGTACGTTGCAAGCTCAAGTCGACTGTCCCGATCTTGCTGTTACTGGGATGTTGGATCAATTGAACGATGACATCCCCTTGGGCACCGAAGTTGATTTGAAAATACGGGAGATCACATTAGGGACAAAGCCGCAGGTTTTTTTCAGCCTCCAAAAGTCATAAAAAGTATAATGTCTGTTCCTTATAATTAGACACCTCCATAATCCTTTCTGGACTTGACTTGTGCAATTGCAGCGATGGGGAGGCCTCTTTCAGTTGCATGCCGGGCTTGCCGTAGTATCTTGTTCGTTAAAATATATTACTAGAGACTGATTTTACTTGTGGTTCGACGATGAAATGAAACCAATTGATGGACGCGTGGGACGAAATTAGAGTGGTGCGATTTTCTGACGCGGGTCAAAAAATATAAATATAAACGAGCCAGTCTCCTCTTCTGGTTTCTTTGCCATGTCGCCCAACACCACACTCGACGCGTGGTCCGCCTATCTCGCCGATGCCCAAACATATCTCCCTCAGTCTAATTCACGCCTAATACTTCTTACCCTCCTCAATATTCCTGTAATTGCTATTGTCCTTAATGTCCTATGGCAGCTGGTATGCCTTTATTTTTGATAATACTTCGCCTGTTGAGATGCCGTGCAGGTTGTTCGGCGCAGAGCTACTGACCCTCCTGTAATTTTTCACTGGTTACCCTACATCGGCTCTGCCATCCAGTATGGAAATGATCCTATGAATTTCTTCTTTTCATGTCGTGAAAAGGCGAGTCCCAAGGCAATTGCCACTCCACGACATTAACTGACCTTTCCATTTCCTACATAGTATGGTGATGTCTTTACCTTCGTGCTGCTAGGTCGAAAGGTCACTGTTGCTCTGGGCCCGAAAGGAAATAATTTCGTTCTTGGCGGTAAATCAACTGTCCTGAATGCTGAAGATGCTTATACAGTCAGTCTAAGTAACTAGCATTTCCCAGTTCCAGAAGTGACAGTTTCCGGTAGCCCTTAACTACACCCATTTTTGGTAAGGACGTCGTATATGACGTCCCCAACGACATTTTCATGGAACAGAAACGTTTTGTCAAAGTCGGTTTGACTTCAGACAATTTCCGCACCTATGTGGGCATGATTGAAGAAGAGGTCGAAGATTTTATCGCACAAGATCCGTCATTCAAAGTCTTCCAGGCCAAAGACGTCAAAGAATGGGGGGATTTCGACGTGTGCAAAGTTATGCAGGAGATCACCATTTTGACTGCGTCGAGGACCTTGCAGGGTAAGGAAGTCCGCGAGAACTTGAACAAGTCATTCTCCGGACTGTATAATGACCTTGACGGTGGTTTCACTCCGCTCAATTGGATGTTCCCCAATCTCCCTCTGGCGAGCTACCGAAGGCGTGATGCTGCACATATCAAGATGAGCGCGTTTTATGTCGATATTATCAAGAAACGTCGAGCGAGTGGTCACGTTAGTTATTTACATCTCTTGTCCTTCTTTCTGTGCTCACAAGCACCCTTGGTAGCACGGAGAGCCTGACATGATTGAAGCCCTCATGCAACAGAAATACCGAGGTGGCCAATCGCTAAAGGACCACGAGATAGCCCACATCATGATTGCTCTCCTCATGGCTGGCCAACACACAAGCTCCGCGACTGGTTCCTGGGCTCTTCTTCACTTAGCCGCAAACCCTGAAGTCGCAGAGGCACTCTACGAGGAGCAAGTCAAGCACTTTAGCACTCCAGACGGAACACTTCGGTCAATGACATATGAGGAACTGCGTGGACTACCCATCATGGATGCCGTTATCCGCGAGACCCTTCGTGTGCATCCTCCAATACACAGTATCATGCGAAAGGTCCGGGACGACGTTGCCATTCCCCCATCACTCTCTTCTCCGGGCGAGGACAAGACTTACATCATCCCTAAGGGTCACTTCGTCATGGCTTCGCCTGCCGTTAGCCAGACCGATCCGAGAGTGTGGAGAGACGCATTGAACTGGGACCCATACAGATGGAGCGACCCTGAGGGTGTTGCTGCTCAAGCCTTTGAGACTTACGAAGACAAAAACGGCGAGAAGGTTGATTATGGATTTGGCTCTGTTAGCAAGGGCACAGAAAGTCCTTACCAACCCTTCGGAGCGGGCAAGCATAGGTGTATCGGCGAGCAGGTATGATGCATATAGCGTTCTCCGATCTTTTATTCTATTTACGCGTGAACCCAAAGTTTGCTTATCTGCAACTGGGGACCATTGTTGCCACTGTCATTCGTCACATGGAGATTCGTATTGATGCTGTTCCAGAGCACAACTATCATGTATGGCTTTTCAGACTCGTCATATATGGGAAACTGATTATGATTCTTTCAGACAATGATTACCATGCCTAAAACTCCTAGGACTATTTCCTACCGAAGGAGGAAACTCGCTGTCTAAAAGCACCATCTAGTCACTTGATACCTTTCTGCTCAATGTAACTTGGGCTGCTATATATCCATAGACTGCTGTATCCGACCGTTTTAGATAAACAGTGGAAAGATTTAGATATAAACCGGCTACTCTTCGCCACCCTCAGCATCACTATCCTCATCATCACTGATAACTCCAATAAGACCTCTTGAATCGCCCTCCTTCTCCCGAAGCACCCTTCCAGCCTCCCGCAACTTATTTCCAAAAGCTTTTCGTGCTCCCATGCTTGCACCAACATCCCATACTTGCATTTTTGCTTTGGAACCGGCTGCGGCAAGCGTGAGCGGATCATCCGGAGAAAATACGGCGCTGAAAACTTTGCCCTAATGGTGAGTCAACATCGCGGAAAAAGAAACATTCGAAAAGGGCAAAACATACGACTCCAAGATCTCTTGAAGTGACGAGGCTGACATTTCTCTTCCCTCCGTCTGTCTCGTCTGTGACATTCCAAACCTTCACGAGTTTATCTGTGCCGCCAGTCACGATACAGCCCTTAATGTGAGGGTTGACATCAAGGGCGGACACTGCACCGTCGTGTGCAGAAAGTGTGAACCTTGCTGGCGAGGGATTGTCCAGATTGGAAGGTAAAGTCCGGACGTCGAAATTCAGCACGATACCGTTTTCAAGCGAGACCTAGAAATTCCGACAGTTGGTTAATTTACTCTGATACTTGATTATTCAACACACGTAGAATCCATGATCTTCCCAAGGATCCCACCGGAGTGCTTCGACATCACTGCCCAAGATCGCGCCGACGCCAGCTGCGGGAGACCTCGAGTCAAACGTCCGCACTGTCCGATCATAGCTTCCCGTCAAAAGAACGCTGGGCTCCTTCTCATTCCACTGCACCGCCTGCACCTTGTCCTTATGGACATCAAAGCTCCGTATGGCGCCCCCACCCGTGTCATCATCAATTCCGTTTGTCGGGTCGCGGCTCAGGTCCCACAGCTTTACTGTCCGATCAGCACTCGCGCTCGCAAGCAGATTCCGTTGAACCTTGTTCCAGCTGAGCCCCAGAATTGCGTCGACATGATAGCCTTTCTCCATAGCACGATGCTTGGTTTTCTTTTTCTTCTTTTTTCCTGTTCCAAGTGGTACGGGAATATGTGCTTTCGTTACGTCTGGGCGTCCGAGGATTGAGTTGGGATACATGGCTTCGACGGTGTCGAGGGACCAGATTTCGATTTCGGGATCAAGGGTGCCTACAGCGATGTAATTTCCGAAACCTGATTGTGCTGACGGTGAGGAGGTGGAAGAAGAGGCAGGTGGAAAGTCTAGCCATTCGAGACAGAGGGGGAAATTGGGAAGCATGAGATCATGGTGCGCGTAAATGTTTTCTTGAGATTCATCATAGACATAGATTTCCAATTGAGATATCTCGTCCTCTGTTTTAGCGATTACGATGAGATTGTCAGTAGGAAGAATCTCAAGTTCTTCTCGTTCGTCATCGTCGTCCTAAATTCCTGTTGAGAATAGAGCAATCACATTTTGTCTAAACATGTACCTCTTTTAGGGTGATGTATGGGTCTTCCTCGTTGTCTTTATAGTAGGTGAGACCCTTTATATTGCTGAAGGGACCAGAATCTGCCAAGATGTAAAAGTCAGGTGAGCGCGTTTGCGATTGAAGTAAAATCTAACCAGTGGTTTTGATATCTTCGTCATAATCGTCCAAATTGTATTGTGAAAGATCATCATCTTTGGGTTTAGGTGCGGGCGCAGAGTCGACATCCATCGCATCATCGTCTTCACTTGCTCAAAAAATCAATTGTGTACCTTTACAACGATAATAGAAAACGACACACTCAACCCAATTTTTCTCGTCATCATCATCTCCTTGATCGTCTGCCTCGTCGTCCTCCGCTCCTTTGCCCATGGACTTTGCGGCCTCGTGGGCCCGTTCGAGTTCTATACGAGCATCCTCAAGTTCGATTCGGGCCAAGGTACTAACACGTCCAAGTTCCTTATCATCAAGGACGTATTTTTGTGGATGTCGTTCCGCGACGCCGCGTCGCACCCAGGCGACAGCGGAGATGAGGCTGCTCATCACGGACTTGCTCTACTTAATGACAATTGATTTTGAAAAGTTTTATCGGCTCCACGTGATCGCGGTTCCTCGGACCGGTAACGCGTCTTGGGCTTTGCCCACACCGTACGCGATGAAGCACCAAGTACTGCACATGACATACACGCTAATCAGGCGACGTATTGATTAAAACAGACGATACAAAGTCACATACATTCGCACAGATTATTATTTACACAAGCACGGCGAACGATACGCCCTGCTCTTAGCTCTATAGTAGTAGCTTGCCCGTGGCAAAAACAGAATTCAGTCATTCAACTTGGTTATATATCGCGGCAAGAAACAACTCAAGGCAGTACCGCCATACGGAGAAGTAATATATGTGATCAGGACAGTGACTCGCAAGACTAGTAGGGAGCCGTACTCAAAGCTCACACATCCAAAATTTGAAAGCGACGATACCAATCCCAAGGGCTACAGATCGATACTATTGTAAAGTCCAGTACGAGTAATGTACGATGCTATTCCTGAAGGAACAATCTTTTGCCACTCTACTGCCTCGAGACCCCGTTGGCGAATGGCGTTTCGGACCTCGCTAGAACTACATCTCGCGAGATCTTCGCCGATATCAATGAAGCTGATGCATCCAGTAGACACAAACTCGTTTGCGATCGCGAGGTCTACGCCCTCTGTTGGAGTGTAAGAGGAAGAAGCGCGGCGAGCACAGACGACAGACGACTTGTCGCCTTCAGATGAGAAGAACTGCCGTAGCGACGTCAACATTTGTTGCTCTGACTCGTAATATCGAGGTTGCATGAGACGCTCAAAGGTGTCAAAACCGAGGATAAAATTGAGCTGGGCGACATAGTTTTGTGATGAAGCCGCAAATCTGTCTCTGAAAAAAGTTTGAAGAATCTTTGACTTTCCAACAAAAGTGGGTTCGTCAATCATGGCAATGGCAACATTAGACTCTGACATCAATCCTTCCCCTTGTTTTATGTCTTGAGCAAAAATTTTGAGCATCTCAAAGCGCTGAAGATACGTGGCATCGCTGGGCTTCAACGTCTTGTCTGCGTTGCGAACGGAGAGTAAAAGAAGCTTCACATCGTAGTCATGTCCATCAGAGGTAGTCGAATTAGTTTCGTGTGATTCTCGTGATTGTGTTGGTGGTGGTGGTAGGCTATTAACAAGTGCTAAGTGCGCAAGCGTCGGTGGGTTAAACGATGCGTCGAGAACAAGGACTCTGAGTTGAGTATGTGGTGTAGGAACTCTGGGAAACGGCCAAAGGTTGTGGGAGGCGTATACGAGCTCTACTTTCGAAAGACCGTTCTGAATACGGTAGAGGAGCGCTGCCGTTACTGGAGAATTTGAAGGGAAAAACATAGGAGAGATTGGATAAGATATTTCGCGACGCGGCACCAAATTTGGACAATTGACAACTTCCGCCTTCTCCACCATGTCGTCTCTACAAAAGGACGACGATGGCTTTTACACCCCAGGTATTGCAACGAATTGTATTTCGTCTTGTGGTGCTCATGGCGCTCAGTCGCTTCGAAAGATGCCGGACCCAGCGACGAAAAATCAAGTAAGGGCACCCCGCGTCCCGATCAATGCTGAAAGACTCTTAATTCGTCCGTAATCTTCAGACGCTCCAGATTTGATTAACTCTGCCTTTGAGGTTTCGGTGAGTTGGATCCTATTCAATGCGACAATGTCTGACGTGAACCGTAGGTGACGCTAGCCGACCAGCAAGGCGATACCAAATCGCCGTTGCATAGCGTCAAAACATTCGAAGAACTTGGGCTGTGCGTCGTTTGATACATTTCATTGAATGACAATTTTTGAGCCATTTGTTAGCCATGAAGACCTTCTCAAGGGTATACATGATATGGGCTTTTCCAAACCTTCTAAGATACAAGAGACAGCCCTCCCGTTACTCCTCGCGAATCCGTATTACGTGCATGCTTTCTAGTTCTGCATCCTTTGACAGCTTTTCTGTAGACCTACCAATATGATCGGCCAATCGCAATCAGGTACAGGCAAGACTGCTGCTTTCGTCCTGACGATGCTCAGTCGCGTCGATTATTCAATCAACAAACCTCAGGTCTGTCGTTATCTAAGATGACACGAGAAAAAAATCTGAAGTGTGGCGTAGGCCCTTTGTTTAGCCCCATCTCGTGAACTTGCGCGTCAGATCATGTCTGTGGTGACAGCGATGGGCAAGTTCACCAATGTGCAAACGGAGTACGCTATCAAGGACAATCTTCCGAGAGATGTGACGAAAATCACCGCACATGTCATTGTTGGTACACCAGGCACCATGTCCGATCTTATGAGAAGACGAGTGAGTTCTAAACTATTGACGTGTGCAATAACATCTCATAAGGACGTAATAACAGGTTATTGATCTGAGTGAGATCAAGGTATTCGTTTTAGATGAGGCAGATAACATGCTAGATCAGGATGGTTTGGGTGATCAGACTTTGAGGGTTAGAAAGTGCGTTTCCAACTCTTATCTTCGTTTTATACAATTAACGCGAATCCAGCATGCTCCCTCGTGGCAAACCTGTTCAAATTATCCTCTTTTCCGCCACATTTCCTGACAACGTCCGTACCTATTCCGCAAAGTTTGCGCCAAACGCGAACAAGATCGAACTTCAAAAGAATGAGCTCAGCGTCGATAATATCAGGCAATTTTACATGGATTGCAAGAGCGAAAACCACAAGTACGATGTCCTCGTGTCACTATATCACCTCTTGACCATTGGTCAGAGTATTATCTTCTGCCAAGTAATGTGTTTCCTCTCCATCGATCTTGTTCAATGACTGATTAATCCATCAAATAGTACCGGAGCACGGCGGATCGAATTGCTGTACGCATGACTGCAGAGGGGCACAAAGTGGCCTCGTTACATGGTGCTAAGGACGCCGCTGAACGTGACGCCATCATTGACCGTTTCCGCGAAGGTAAAGATAAGGCAAGTTATGCATATATACACCAAAGGGATATACTTGCTAAATATGAGTATCGCAGGTCTTGATCACGACAAATGTCATAGCCCGTGGTATCGATATCCTTCAAGTCAATATGGTCGTCAACTACGATATGCCATTGATGAATGAAAGGGACAAGACCGCTGACGAGCGACCAGACATTGAGACCTACATACATAGAATCGGCATGTCGTTCAACCTTTTCACTGTTCTCAGTGGACTGATTATATGTCTATAGGACGTACGGGCCGCTTTGGGAGGAAGGGGATCTCAATCAACTTCGTTCATGACAAAAAGACTTGGATGCAGATGGACCAAATTGAAAAGGCGCTTGGGAGATCAATTATTCGAATTGAAACAAATGATATCGATCAGATGGAAAAGGTGCGTGGCTTGCAGCTAATTTTTCTCTGTGGGTACACTCAGCGAACCTGAACAGAATATGAAAAAGGCACTCAAATAATCAATGCCACTGATCAAATAATATATCCCCTCCCTTTTGCAGTTGTACCGTTAACGTACCTTTTTGTCTTTTGTCTGAATTTATTCTATTTTGTCGGAGCGCATAATCTTGTTTGCTGTTTGAAACCAGAACACACCAGTCTAATAAAGAGTCAAACAACTATTGACGAAAGCAAATTCTATTATATGTACACGGATCTTGTGGATATGTGGATATGTGTGTAATGGTCGGGGAATCTATGGGCTCGATTGCAATGAAGTATTAAATGTGATGACAAAATTATCCAGAGAGAGAGAGTAACTATAGCATACGATGGTGGACAAGTAAAACAAGACCTCAAGATGACTTGGAAGCCTGAGCAAATGCAACCGCAACAGTCTAGAAAAGTGAGCTCGTGAGCACAACAACGGTCGATATGATATTGTGTCAGCGTACCTCAGAATGGCTTAACGAAATGAGGATCTTGTTCACTCCTTTTGCCTGGGCCTGCAGTTTGGCATCGTTATGTAAAGTCACAGTAGGAGCCCCGGTTTCCGGATCATTCAAGATCTCGATGTCCCGCATTGAAGCAGCTGCGCCCTTCGACTTTACGCCGAGAGATTTGAAGACAGCCTCCTTACCCGCCCAACGCGCAGCAAATGACGAAGGAGGCGAAGGTTGAGTACAACAGTAAGCAACCTCAGCATCAGTGAAATTACGTGCGACAAAGGTAGGGTTATGTGAAGGTACGGCTGAGATCAACTCTGTGGGTCAAAGTCAGTGAGTTTGATTAAACATATCGAAAAACTTTTCAAACACACCTTGATCGACGCCAACACCAACAAAAGTTTCTGTGATGGGATCGCTGAGACCTCCAGCTTCCACGATGTCAGTGATAGCTTTGACATTCGTGATGTCGAGAGGAACTTCGGTGGCCAACTTGCCCTGGAAAGAATATTCTCCCGTCTTGGGGTCGAGTGTTGCCCTTGCTAGGGAGTTGAGTAAGACCTTGCCTTCCATGTCGCCGAGGTAAGGAGGGTGTTCCTTAATCTTGACCAGTGAGTTGTTGATCATCATTTCGCTCATGGCTTTATAGGATTCAAGCGATCGAACATGATTACGCTTTCTGTACTCCTCGTAATAGCTCGGCTCAACAGCACCAAAGAGGTAGCGAGGATGAAGAACGAGAGCTGTGCCACCGACTTGACCAAAGCCGAACGACGACTGGGTTATATGATTTAGGGGTGAAACTCTTATTTTAACAGAGTGGAACTCACCATGACGCCAGCGCGAATACCATCAGTATGTATGGATCTCGAAGGGAACATAAGGAAGGTGCGATCCTGGAAGTGGGAATCGATATTGCTGATCTCCTTGAGTACACAACGTTTTTTCGTTTCAAAGAGGCAACTCACTCGCTATTACGGTTGCCAGGTACGACGCCGGTGATAACTGTCTGAAGCAAGCCACTCATTTGCCAAGCAGCAGAACCGCCCTTTGCATGTCCGAGGAGACTCTTCTGGGCCATGATCGGCACCGCATTCCCGGGCGTACGAGAGATCGTCTTGAATATATCGTTCCAAATCTTCGTCTCATTCTCCTCCTAGATGATCAATTGTGAGATAGGTTGCAAAAGACACAAGCAATAAGACGTACATTCGCATTCGTACTGGTGCCGTGGATGGACAAAACACCAATATCATCAGCACTCAAGCCCCAAACCGCTAACGCGCGACGAAGAGGAGCAATGCGAGGATCACTGCCTTCCAGCATCCCATACATGGCAAGTGCATCTTTCTCCTGTTGTGACGCCTCCTTTTCAATGTTGGCTACTCTGATCGCAAAATATTCCTCATCAACAGGTTCACCATGAGATTTCCGGAAGGTGAGCTCTTCTTGAAGTTGGGCATGTTCATGAGTCAACCATTGTGATATTTGTGTGCGTCGGAAAGCCAGTTGGCGGGAACGGTAAGCAACATCAAGGATTGGAAGAGGATGCTTTGAAGCGACCTGACGGGCCACTGTCAGAGCACCACGACCTGGGGCGGGGACAGAGCGACCAGCTTTATCGCTAAGTCCGCGGATGGTAATTAAAATACGGGTTTGAGAGATAAAGACACAAACTTACGTGGAAGTCGACGTAAAGGCAAGGATGCCACGGATTGGAGCACCAAGCTCGAGGGCCGTCTTTGCACTCATGAGGATGTGAACACCAGTACCCTGAGCCTCCATGAACTGGAAATGCAACGTTAGTACGAATGAAGGAGTTCATGAAGTAATGACCTACTCCTGCACGAGAGGATGTGGCGGGGCGAGACATCTCCGTAGGTTCACGGCCCATCGCAAACTCAGTTTCAGCGTTACTTGTAGCCTTCATGTTGGCGAACTCATAGGAACCTTCTTCACTGATGTCGTCGAAACCACCAGCGATCATAACCTTCGCCTTCCCGGATAAGATGGTGTCGCAGGCAATCTCTAATGATTGGAGGGCAGTGGCGCTAAGAAGCAGTCAGATCATAAGAAGGAAAGGCTAACAATACGACGTACCAAGCCCCAACGGGAATCTTAACAGGGCCACTGGAAGACAATAGAAGTAGATTGATCCAGCCCGCGGTGGTATTGATGAATCTAATTGTCTGAATCAGCGTTGCAAATTAACAACTTTACGAGCTTGACATACGTCTCTTGTAGAATGTCGTTTTGGACATCACGCTCGTCGCGACGGTCCTTGAACATCTTCGCCATACTTGTGACACCTCCCATTCCACTACCAAGCGATGTACCGACTTCTGATGGATGCATGTGCTGGTAGAGCTCGTAAGGATCGGTGATACCGGACATGTCAAGGGCTTCAGCGGTGCAAACGAGAGCCCAAAGAGTGGCACGATCCGTTTGTGCGATGATATCATCAGGGATCCCGTAGCGTCCAGCATCCCAGCCTGTGGGAATCTGAGCAGCAACAGTACGGCTAAACTTGAACGCTTTGGGAACAAAGATACATGCTCCCTTCTTCAATTTCGCGAACCACTGCCCGCCTTCGCCCGCCCAGATGTCGCATTTCTCACCATGCTGGAGCTTGAACTTTTGAGCTTCTGATTCCGCGACTTCAATTGGCTCGAGATCGTGGATGAGCTCAATCTCTTGATTGAAGACCTTTTTGTTAGGGTCATAGCCACGGAAAAGCTCGGGCTCTGAGATGGAGGAATTAGCTCAGAACGACAACAGTCCAAAAAGAGGATTTCACCAATCAATCGAATGCCGGCATGAACCAAAATTTCCTTCTCGTAACGACCCTTGACATCTTTGTCGTCGACCGGTTCAGCTGTCTTGCTGTCGACCCAGCCAACATAGAGGGAGCCATCTTTGAGGCGTCCATTGAAATGCTTAATATAACCCATCATCCAAGCCATCTCGATGCAGCCCTCAATAGTGAATTCTCCGTGCGCTTCCATCTCCCAACGTGTACGTGCACTACCCCAAGGCCCGACTTCGGCAAATCCTGTAACGACAACAACTTTTTCCAAGTCAATTAAGCCACGAAGATGTGCGAGATCGCTCAACGACTCTTTAGACTCCAGGATTGGGAAGTTGAATTGGAAATTGGCGCGTGGAAGGACGTCCACAGTTTGGAGTAAGCGTTCTGCTTCAGCTCCACTAATGACCTTGAAATCGGCAGCATTGTCACGGGCAATAGCACGGCGGAGATCAGCCTTTTTATGAAGAGTCGTTCGGATGCGCCCTGTGATGTCGGCAAGATCAGGAAGTCTGTCCATTCCTCCGTTCAGATCAGCCCAGATTGGCTCAACCTGAGTGATGCTGAAGAGTAGAGGGTGCATCAAACCAAGTATATTGAAAGCCATTTCCTTCGCTGAGAAAGTGCGGACACCATAACCTTCGAGTTCATGAGCAACAATGTTCGTGGGGCCCATCAGACCAGTACCACGAGTCCATCTGAAGATATATGATCAGATTAGCGACAAACTAATGAATTTGGAAGGATACTGACCCAATGACGGCGCCTGCGAGACAGAGATATTCACCCCAACTCTCTGAGCTCCAACGTTGGAAAAGGGTCTCCAAGGATATCTTTGACTCGGAATAAAGGCCGTCATTTCCAAAGAGGCCATGGTTTGGCGAGAGGGGAAGAATAACCTGAGTAGGACGAGTGACAAAGTGACGGCTTGCCTTCTTTGTTTTGACGGCACCGAGAATGCGGAGAAGGTTGACAAGCATCATCCTGTGAGCCAATTCAGATTTGTCGTCAAGTCCATCTATCTCCCGCCCATTCTCTGGAATACCGGCAAAGGGAATAATATAGTCTAGATCCATGCCAAGATTTGCGTACACGTAGTCAACGAGCGCCTCAACATCTTGTTTGGAGGCCTGATTGAAGGGGACAACATCAAGGGAGGAACCACGGCTGCCAAAGGAGTGGAAGATGGACTGGTAGTACTCCACAGTTTTGCGACTGTAACTGGACGTGGTGATGACGACGTGAGCTCCGCCAGAAAGAAGACCTTTGACGATCTCGATGCCGATCGAGCCCTTGCCTACACCAGTCAATAATGCGTTTTTATCCTGGAAGGTAGTACCAGAGGTGGCAATTTCGTGCAAAACATCGAGGTAGACACCAGTGAGATTACTACTATACTCCCAGTTCGATCCGACCTTTCGTTTGAGATGGAGGAGAGGGACTTTGTCAGCAGTAACGGGCATGATGTTCGCAAGTTGTGGACGGAGGAATTGCGAAGAGGAGCGGCGATTTCTTGGAGTGAGTCGAGATCTGGTATCAGGACCCTTGCGCAGAGATCGTACGACACCCTCGTAGAGAGCTTTAATACGGTTCTTCTGTTCTTGACTGATGCCGGGCTGAGACTTGACAACCGTCCAGAGTCTGAGGACATCATCCTGGACTTTCTGGATGTTGATCGCGCCTGAAACGGCGTCGCCGCTAGCCATCTCTTCAACATAAGCCTCAAGTTTGCGAACGTTTTCACGGACAACCTCGGAATAGACAATCTCCCCTTTGTTAGTCACTTCAGTGTGAGGGGCCGTTGGGAACGTCACTGTGGTAAATTAATTTTCAGTCAGAATTTCAGAACAAGAAGAATATAGTGATATACCATCTTTGTAAACTGGAGGTTTGCCAATAACCTCGCGAGTGTTGTCGATAAGCCTCTGACCAAACTCCTTTGCAAGTTTGTAGGTATCACCCTTTGAAGGGTCACACTGGTCGATGTGATACTGCATATAAGCGAGCAGTTCTGGGTCAGCTCTATTGAGAATGGCGATACAGCGAGCGGTGATTTCCCGATCAACGGTCGTAAGGCGTCCGAAAATTATGTCGTAGAACATGAGGAGAGCATCTTGACGTACCCAGTTCCAAGACGAATCGAAATGGCGGACTTTGAGCGGATCGAAACGGGGTTGGATACCTTCGATATAGGTGTCGCCGTGTTCCCTAGTGATACTATCCAATTTGGCTTGAAGAGCACTTGAAGCAGCTTTCTCCTGGTCGAATGCGATTTCACCGGCACGCGAGTCACGTCCCAAGTATCGCATATACAACTCCACATGCTGTGCTGCAAAACGCTGCTGGTCTGCTTGGAATTTGAGGAATTCTTCACTGTTGATGGTAACACCCCCAGTGCTGCCACCAGCGGCGCCAGCAGCAGGTGCAGCAAGAGAGATTCCGGCGCGTTGCGCATAGATGGATACGATTCCATCAAGCCAGGTCTTAGCCTCAACTTCGGAACCAAGGCGTTTAGCAGGTTCAAAGGTAGTAGCAAGGAGGAGGACACCGTCAGCACGCGACGGACCTAGACCCCAAGCCTTTGCAAGGTGTGTCTTCATTGCGGAAACATTGAAACCACCAGGCATCTTCCCACCAATGACACGAGAAATGAGACCATTGCTGTACTTGCCGAGACTACCGTTGAAACCTGACGAAAGGCCGGCGGCAAGCTCTTCAAGAGGAAGTTCTTCACCCTTCTCGGGGGCAGAGGCAAATTCTTGCTGCAAATCGCCGAGTATCTCATTCTGAAGGGTCGATTTGCCGCCAACAAGATCCTTGATGGATTTGGAAAGAGGGATCTCGTCAACCCGTTTTTTGAGTTTCTGAGCAACGACAACAATAAGGATTTCAAGAGCTTTGATGGGGACATCCTCGATCGATGCTACAGGACCCGATACGGGGGCGGCGGCAGCTACAGGAGCAGGAGCTGCGGCAGTGACTGGGACACTTGAGAGGGGGTATTCGGACGCAGCATCAGCAACAGATATCTCGGGCTCATCCTCATACTGATAGTAGATCTCCTTCACATTCTTTGCATGACATAGAATAGTCCTCGTTCGGCTGACAGAGTCATCGCTAGTCTCGTATTTCGCCTTGAGAGTCCGTGTCGCCATGCCCGTGAGGGTTGGGGAGGGGCCTAACTCAATGAATCGTTCGAACTGGAACTGAGTGAAGAGACGGTCCTGAGTCTCAATCCATCGCACAGGAGAGGCGAACTGATAGGCGAGAAGCTCAACAAGTATGATATATGCAAGCTTCTGACGTTGCTCGGCACTAGCCCAGTTTTCCTGGTCCCACTTCTTAAGAACCTTATCAAGGCGAGGCGAGGATGTTTGATCATAAATAACTTGCGCGTATTCCTTGGAGACTTCAAAGGGCTTTGCGATAAGATTGGGGATATACTTTCCGATCAGCATGTCAGGATCTAAATGCGTCGGGTTGATCTTTTTCGAAAGGTCTAAAAATAACATTCATATATAGACCTCAACGGAAAACCAAGATCGACTCACAGGCACGGAAAGGCATCACGCCAGCCCAGAGGTACCTCGAATGGAATGGTACATCGATTCCAGGCAACGGGATAGTTGCGAAGCCACGCTCGAGCTTGATATATCCTTCGGCTTTTTGTTGCTCGGAAGCCTTCTCAAAACATGATTTGACGATGTCCCCAAGCATCTCTTTGACCTTTTCAATAGTAAAGGTCTCTGTCAACTAAAACGAAACCAGTTCAGCTAGAGGACTTCGACGTAAGCAGATGAACGCACTTTTGCGATGTCGATTTTCTGAAGCTTTAGATAGTTCAATACGTTGGTCATCGTTTGCAAAGCAACGAGTTCTCCAGCACAAACGTATTGTTGGCCCTGAACATTTGAATAAGTGAGTGTACGCGGACAAGATCAATGTGGATTACCAACCTCCACGTTGTAATTAACAATTTCTAAGAGAGAGCCAGTGATGACTGCGATGCTGTCGACTACCTCACGGAGGGCGGCATCAGTGAAGGTTTTAGAGATGCGGCTAGGGTTGACAGCACACATGGCATAGTTCGAACGATTTTCAGAATCCCGCTCGACGGCGCGTTGCATGGTGATACCTCGATAGAACACAACATCCACAAGGGCAGATATGGGAAGCACATCAGCAATCGAGGCCAGGGCAGAATACTCGCCTAGAGAGTGACCAGCGAAGGCACAACTTCTTTGAACGAATCCTTTAGATCGCATGTCCTCGAATGCAGCTTTTTCCGTGACTACGAGTGCAATCTGGGCAAACTGTGTTGCAAAGAGAAGGCCAGAAGGATGGCTGAAGGTGTATTTCTGAGTGCGGACGTCGATGTCCGCAAAGAGAGGAAGCGTCTTGATGTTACCGTCTTTGTCCATGGTGTCGTAGGACATATCCATGTACCGCTGGCGAATGGCCTGGCCTTTGATACCACCGAAGTGAACGGTCTTTGTCTTGGGATTATCCTTGACAATCTCCACAATGGAAAAGCCATAAACGGCGAGCAGATGAGCATCTGCACCGTCCCAAACAGCACGGGCAGCAGGCGAACTGTTGTAAAGATCCATACCCATACCAGGCTCTTGAGATCCTTGGCCAGTGAAAACGTAGACGGTGTTGGCTTGTTTGACCTCGGCTGAGCCGTCAAGGACCTTCTCGCCCCGACCGTTGAACGTCTCAACTTTGACGACAATGTTACCATCGCGCATGCCGGTGTGGCGAACTTTGACAGTAAGCTCGTCGTTGGGAATAACCATCCCAACGAAAGAGACATTATAACTGTTGCAAGATCCGTAAGTATTGACCAAAAAAGTGTATAAATGCACTGCACTCACGCTAGGACACGATCTGGGTGACCTTGCGCGACAACATTCTCAACATATCGGCGGGTAGCAGCGCTCGACCACAAGCCATGTGTGATGGTGGCAGGTAGAGAGGCGTAATCAGCGAAATATGGATTAATATGAATCGGGTTGAAATCGCCTGAGATTTTTGAGTATGGCTCATTGGTGAGTGGCGCACTGAAAACGATTGAACCATCTGTGTTGGTCAAGGTGTAGCCCTCATTGGGGAGAGGTGCGACCAGACCAGTAGCAGACCCATGACGTTGAAGGTAGGCAAGAACGGGATTGCCTAGTGAATCATCCTGCTGGTAATCGACAGAGCCAACTTTGACTAGAACTTTCAACTGATTGCGAACAAATATGTCACCTGATACGGAAACATTTTGGAAAGAGGTCTTGTCCTTGAACGACACCTGAGAGTGAATGCGGAATATAAGAGAAGTTCCGGCGACGAGAGGTGTGGATTCATCATCCCATTCGAACCACTCCTTGGACTGGAGAACTCCAACAGCAGCATCTGTTTCCAAAGGAACTGTGTAATCGGGCTCCTCATTCGTCTCAAAGGTGTTCTCGTAGTCAATGAAACGGCCACGATAGAGGAAAGCGGAAACCACTTCAATGACCTGTTCGCCACCACGGTAAACGTGACCCTTGACTTTGACAACTTTACCGGCATCAGTGTTAGTGACGGAGACGATGCGAGCTCTGGCTTTGCAAACATCGCCAACTTGAAGAGGACAAGCATCCTTAACCATACGGAAACCATTCGACATATGGACGAGTTTGAGGAGATCGCCATCGATTTCAGCGGGGAAGATGGATTTCATGATTGCCTACAGTCAATGTTATCAGTTAAAGACAAAGCATCAAAGATTAAATCGCGCACCTGCCACCCAGTAACGATGGCGAAGTCCATAGGCGCTTGCACGTTATCGTTTCGCACTGTCTTAAAACTCTCGCCCTGATTGCCCACGACGGCACAGAATTGTTCGATATCTGCAGCCTTGATGGTGACCTCGGGGCCATCAAAGGTCTCACGAAGGCCAATGGCAGGAAGGGACTCATCATCACCATACCAGAGCTTCCAGTAAAATTCTTTGATACGGGTGTTGCGACCAACCGCAACCTCGTGGATAGGAGCGAAAGGAGAAGAGGGCTTGTACAGGAACTTGAGGGAAAGGGGCACGGAAACATCACGACGATCTTCAAACATAGTCACATCGATTGCCTTGGAATCAGGACAGTAATTAATCTCCACTGCCTTGAAATCGTCCTTGTGAGGGCCATACGAACGAGCAGCACCGTATAATGTAACGTAGGTGGGTGTGACAACAATTTTTTGTCCGGGGCGAGGAGCAAGGACGCGGCGGAGGGGATTATCAATGTACGAAGTACCTTGAACAATGGTAGGAGATGCTACAAGAGCCCGAAGCCAGCCCAAAGTAGGGCCAGCCAGAACCTCCAACCAATCAGCAGTCTCGGGGACAACAGTGCCGATCTCATAAGTTATAGAGCCTGCTCCCTCAGTGGTACTGACACCAGGAAGCAATTGAGGAAGGGAAGTGGGCTCTGCGCCGAGATAATCAACGATTGGGATAGTGCTCGCATCGTTGTTGTACTTGCGCTCGAGAAGACGTTTAATAAGAGAGTCGTTGATATTACCAAGGAGGTCCTTGACTGGCTCATCCTTCACAATGGAACCCTTTACAGCGACAGGACCTTGTAGAATGCAAACGCGTTGAGGGTCCTGATCAAAGACAGCTTCAATATCTTCCGCAGCCCATAAGGAATCCTAAGTTAATGTGAGTAACTGTAATGTCCGGAGCAAAGATGACAAACCTTCTTGAACCAAACTTCGAACGAGGCGTCGAGAACGGGAATGAAGGGCACAGGTTTCTGCCCAGGCCTCTGAGCAATAGCAAGGAAATATGCGGTGTCTTCTGAGGCAAGAAGCTGGCGAGTCGCGAGAGGATATGCTTCGAAGAAGGTCTCGACGAAAGGTAGAGGATCGTCAAGGGAAGTATAAGACTGGAGAATAGACGGCTTGGCAGCAGAGCCGTTGACACCAGCAAAGCGCTCTTCAATGCGGCGAAGCCAATCCCCAGTCAAGTTGCGCAACGAAAGGTCAATCCACCGCTTTTCATGGGACACGAACATTAACCTAACCATCCGAAGGACAGTCTCCTCGTAAGTCATGTCACTGAGATCGGTAGCGACGCTCCCATCCTTCTTCCATCCAAACCAGGGCTTGGCAAAATCCTTATTGAGTTTCTCAATGACCTCGGCGTGACGCTCCTTCAACCAGGCTGTACGCTTCTCCTTGGGCAACTTGAAGACAGTGTCGTCGAACTCCTTCCAGAGCTTGACACCTCGAGTAGCAACCTTGTGAATGGGTTCCCCAAGTTCAGAACGGACAGTAAGGATTCCACCAGTAGGCTTGACATAAGTACCCTCCCAGGCAGAGTCGTCGACACCTGCTGCAGCGACGATCAGATCTTTGACAGACGGACTAGTGTGTGCCTCTTTGGCAACCATCACGCGGGACGCAAAGAGGAAACCATCGAATGGCATAGGCTGAACACCAAAACGCTCGATAGACCAATCACCGGTCAGGTAAGGCCAAACATCATCTGCAGAACCAAATCCAGAGCCAGCAACTAGAGAGATATTGGGATGCTGGCGGATAGAACGATAAGTAGAGAGGATGGGTTGATGGAAGTCTTCAAACGAGTGGTGGCCTCCAGCACGACCCCCGGTCCATTGCATGATAATGGGGAAGCTGGGGTTGGCTGCTGCGATGTTTACGACCTGGCGAATTCCATCAACGGAACCAGGCTTGAACGCGACGTGCTTAATTCCAGCGCTCTTTAAAGCTTCAATGATTTCGGCAGCTTTTTCGGTAGTAGGAATGCCGGCAGCAACACAGAAACCTTCAATGGGCAGACCCTCCTTACGCATCTCTTGCCACAAGGGGAACTGGAAACCAAACTGACGAGGGTTGATGTAAAGAGAATTAAGAGTGAGACCGACACCAGCGGGAATGCTTTTCTGAATTTCGGCGACCTTGGCACGAAGGGCGGCAGCATTGTAGTGACCACCACCAGCCAACTCAACGTGGTAACCAGCATTGAGGACAGCACTAACAAATCCACCCTTGACAGTGGAAGGAGTCATACCAGCGACCATAATGGGAGGCTTGCCCAAAAGACGGGAGAACGGCGTATCAAGGTAGATAGTTCCATCACTAAGACATGTTAGGAAATAGAGTGTTTGGAAAAGCGTGAATGACATACCTGGTGCGAACCAAACTCGGAGACCACTTCTTGCTCCACCAATCCTCATACTTCACTTCAGTAGCACTGTATAACTCCGCATCACCCTTGCCACGGTCTCCAGCAATAATAACGCGCACCCCCCTTCCATCAAGGTTCCTAGCAGTGAGAGGACCGATTCCGCTCAAGCCACCAGGACCAAAGTCAATAGCATGAGTAGCAGTCCCGGGGAAGTCAGTCGCCTTTGACCAATGAATAGGCGAAGTGAAGATCTGGTCGCAGAGGGAGCGTGTGATCGAAGTTGGCAAGGTACGCAAGTCAGAGCCTAGAGAATCAAATTAAAACATTCATTCCTTTGATGAACGTAGAATCAAGCTTACCATCTTCAGTGTGATAAACGGGGATCTTGAGGTCTTGCGCTTGCCAGAGCTCTTCACCTGCAAGGTCTTCGTTGACGAGCTGTTCAGTTGCTCCTGTAAGGTATTCACTGTGGTAGGGAACACCAACAACGAGGAACCTGACAGAAAATACTGGTTTGCGCTGAGAGTAGGGCGTCTTGCTCTGATCGGCACCGCTGGGAGCACGGACCTTCCTGAGGTTGGTCACAAGCCCGTGGAGAGCACGGGCGGGACCAGTCACAACAAAAGCACGAGGACCGTTGTGGAGGGAAACATGAAGCTGAGAATTCTCGGCAAGGTGTGCGTTGGTTTTCTTGAGGTGGCCTTCAACTTCCTTCAAGCTGAGGCCGGTAATCGACAACATAGGACTAGGAGTACCCTCGCCACCTTCAATGGAGTCTTGGACTATGCTAGGTTCCAAAGACAAGGTGGGGAATGCTTTCTGGCCTCGTAGACCAGAGTAGAAGAGCCACTTGAGGGCCTTGCGTGCATTATCGGTAAATTCTTCGAAAGTCGCGGATGCAGAGATTGCAACAGCTGAGACGATGCCCTGGGAGTGACCAGTAGCACCAGAAATGCGCTCGCGAAGCTCCCCTGGAGTGAGATTGGATGCTTTGCAAACTACAAGGTATTGAACGAGCTGAGTTAGGCCAATCAAAGGCAATGAGATGGGGACCGAAGCAAGGTATGCAACGGAAGGACGAATAGTGGGATCAGCGAGCCATGCAAGCACATCAAGTCCATGAGTGTAATAAGTATATGCGACCTGTTCCTCGGACAAAGGCACAAGGACTTCCTTCGTAATGGTTGCCAAGAATGGTGAGACGAAGGACTTATAAATGTTGTAAAGAGATTGGAGTTCATCGAAATAAACTTCGTTGGTGCCTTGGCCGCCAAATAATGCATAGATTGACGCTTTGCCAGAAGTAGCGGCAGACAGAAGGGCCGACGTAGGGCCCAGAGGAACATTAGCAACGTTTTGGCTTTGAAGCGCTGCGATGGATTTATAGTAGGCAGCAAGAACAGTCTTGCGAACCTCTGTGTCAAATGTAGATGTGAGCGTATGCACATCTTTCGCAACCAGGTAAGAAGTGGTGAAAAACGTGAGCACATTAGAGAGAAGAGAAGTACGAGCAGGCGTCGATTGAGGTTCTTCGTCTATTCTATCGGCAACGAAACCAAGGAATTTGGCAGCAAGTTCTATGGTTGCCTCGTTCTCATTTTCGAGTTGGGCTGTCACGTCGACAGCGTCTATCAGGGATTGGGAGTGTGTGAAGTCATCCCGCAGGACTTCAGCAGCTATCCATTCATCGGGATTTGTAGATACAGGAATAGCAAGCTGTAAAACGTGTTATTTTATTTTTTGTAAAGAAAGGCTTGCGTCACATACTCTAACTTGTCCGAGCGTAAGGATTAGTGGACGAGTCGAGATATTTTGAGGGCGTGCGGCATCTTCATTTACAACCGCCATTCTGAAGAGGCTGGTAGACAGCTTTCAGAAGAAAAAGACGGGAAAGGAAGTCTGCTAGAAGACTAAGTGGGAATCCTATTTGACCAAAATTATATATATAGGACCCTGACCCCAAACGTCTTCCCCAACGGAATTTTTGAATATCCACACGTGACTGACGCGACAAATTATTAAAAAGAGGCGCGTCTCCGAAACTACATATGTACTTACATGCTCTCCAATCTGTTTACGGGCGCAAATTCGCTCGACAATACATTGACTTATATGAATGCTTGGCGGCAAAATTCACATCCAACGACCAACCACACCTTTCACCTGCCTCTTCTGTACAAACTTTGTGGGGTCCACACATCAGCCATCAATAGAAGACGTGCATACCTCGGGCAAGTCTGATGGCCTGGGTAAAATTACTCTTCACTAAGGGTCATAGCTATTACTCTCATCCTCCGGTCCGTAATTCCTTCTCCACCTGACAGATTTCTTGCACCCCTTCCCTCAAGAAAACGACATTGAATTCAACGAGTCCTCGCCGCCCTTCATATATACTTGTAGGTAATAAGGCGAGAAGCGCAAGCTGAGTTGTAATAAGATGATAGGTAAGTGTTGTACCCAGGGTTGGTGTGCGTAAAGCGGTCGAAGCACTGGGATAAAATATATCGCGCGGCGGCCGCATTGTCGTCGAGTCTTGAGGCGGTTTTATTGTTATTTCAGTTGGTATAGAAGAGTCCGGTGGTACAGAGGTGGGTGAAAGAGACGTCGAAGAATCTGACGACGGCGACGTCGTGGATAGCAGCTGTCGCCCGCCAGCGGTCGCAGATCTGAAGGAGGTTTATGTGAGCCTATGAGATGCTGTTAGATGTGAAAAAAAAACGTTTTACTTGTATAGTGACCCAAACGAATTCAACATTTGCAAATAGTCACAACAGAGGTCAAAAGTGGCAGAGTCGACCGGCGACGCGTCTGTTGCAATGTATAACTTTGAAGTTATATCGAATAGGAATGCTTTTGGTGATTGTGAGTTCTGCAAAACCCATGTGAACTTCGAAAGCGGGACAAGACTGAGCAGGCTCACAGCACAAAAGACATTGAGAAGGTCCTCAAGGTACGGAAGTGAGTCAATTAGTTTATGAAGGACCTTCGAAAAGGCTTCATGCAAGGAATGGTCATAGACCGAAGTCAAGTGGAAATTAAGCTGAACTTGTTCGAACTCTGCAGAGATATCCAGTAATCGATCAGAGACCCGCTCATGAATTTGCCTGAAATTCTCTACAAAGATATGTCAAACTTTGCAACGATAACGCAAATGTTTTATATTCTGTACCGATTTTATCGTCTTCTTGGAGCTTCTCAGCCTTGTGGACAAACACCTCTAAGTTCATGCTGGGATTCTTCTCGTACACGGCAACAATGAATTCTACGAGCCTGGATATTGGTTGATTATAGAGGTCCTGAAAAGCGACGATGATAAAATCAAGGAACTAGCCATCAAAAGTGACTCACGCGAATGTCGATAACAAATATCATAGTAGCAAATTGGGAGAGTGGTACACCCAGTGTGTCGACAGTGATATTACCAGGACAATCCCATATTTCAAGAGGAAAAACTGAGCTGCCGTAGTATGAATCAGAACGACATGTTTTTGTCTAGTCGAGTAAAACCCACTCGTATGTGTGCTTCACTATACGCATAGTTGTTTCCAGATAGAAAGTCTGCTTCGGCGGTAACTGGTTAAAAAGAACCTGTTGAATTGATGTCTTGCCGGCTCTATAAGGCAAACATTTATCAGTGACACGCCGAAACAGAAAAGAAGTTCACCTGCGCAAACCCAAGAGTAGGATTTTTGTGCGAGCAACTTCGTCCGTGGAAGAAGATGTCCCGTGGCCGTTTGATGGTGACCTCTGAGCAATGGGAGTGCTGGTTGAGGTTGCAGCATAAGAGGGAGAGGCGTCCATGATGAGACTCCGAGTCAACCCCGGATTTGGTCATCGTGTGATCGAAGTAGTTAAGTCTATTCCGGTTTCCGACACATTCATGACGATTGAGACCTTGGTGAGGCACGTTCGTCAACAATTGCAACAGAAAACGAAAATATTCCATAAAGGCTATTCGAAATCCCGGGGACGCTTCTGAGCTTCTGTTCGTTGTCTGTAGCCCACCATGAAGTTTGGAACCAAAATCAAGGTCAGTGGTCCAACACTTCAAATCTTCCCTTGGTTCCCTTAATGGACTCTCTCAGACCTCGCTATACAATGAATGGCGGCCCTACTACCTGGATTACACGGCATTGAAGCGGATGCTCAAGGTGCGTGTTGTACCCTGTTGGTTCGTACCATTTTAGAATAATTCGTTCTGTCTAGGACCGTATGCTCGAAGGGGGGTGGTCTGAGAAAGATGAAGAGCAATTCACAACCTTCCTCGAGAGTGAGCTGGACAAAATTCATGACTTCCAAAGGGATAAGGTATATTGCTGTTACCCTGCTCCTTCCAAAATTCTGTGCCTTAATATGTTCCGACTTTCTAATATCCATCTCGATTTCACTAAGTAATTCTCCCAGACTTCTGAACTTGCCCGACGTATTGAAGATGCGGAAAAGGACGTAGAACGTTTTGTAGCTTCGGAGCATGATCAGTCTCACGATTCTCTGGAGACCTCCGATGAGGTCGAGGCTCAACATGCTAAACACTATGTTCATGACGGAGGCTCGGACGATGACCTATCTGACGATGAAGGAGAGTCTTATGACGAACTTGAAGATCACTTCCACGAGCTTGAAGAAGAGGTCGCCAACCTTGTCGCGGACGTTCATGATCTCGCTCTCTACACCAAGTTGAATATAACGGGTTTCATGAAAATTCTGAAGGTACTGCCTCTTGTTATTCCATTTTAGAAGTGTATATAATCACGCAACACTCTACAGAAACATGATGTATGTTTGGACTCCTTACCTCGCTAACAAATCTTGACATCACTGGCAGAAACAAACGGGCCGTTCGTTGAAAGTGACTTTCGTGCAAGAATACCTTGAGAAACGACCGTTCTACAAGTACAATTGGGACGCTCTCATTGTAAAGTTGTCGAAGCTCTACGACCTGGTTCGCACCAGAGGCAATCCTGTGCGCGGTGACTCGAGCGCAGGTGGGAGCCAAAGCGCGTTCGTAAGGCAGACGACTAAATACTGGGTATGTTGTGGACAATTTATTATTTCTTGGAGCTCATCTGCTTCCCACGACTAGGTTCACCCCGACAATCTAGTGCCACTCAAGTTGGCCATCCTCCGAAACCTTCCTGTGCTAGGTTCGTATCTATTGTTTCTGTCATCCCAATGATTGACTGATCTCGGTGTCAGTTTTCAATTCTGAGAAAGAGTTTGACCTCCGTGATTCCGGTGAGACTCGTTTCCTAAATTTGAAGGGACGTTTGTCATTTCTTTCTAGCTATCACGTCGATCTATTTCGACAACGAAGATCTTGAACTGTATCTCGGACGTCTTGAAAAGACAGAGGGCGCAGAAGCCATTCGTCTCCGTTGGTATGGTGATATTGACAACAAAACTGTCAGTCGTTTCTCTTATGTATCCGGCCCTCGAATAATTCCTTTGCAGATCTATGTTGAGCGTAAAACCCATCGCGAAGACTGGACCGGTGAAAAATCAGTCAAAGCCCGATTTCCTATTAAGGAACATCTCGTGAATGCGTTCCTTCATGGAGAGTATACCGTCGACGAAGAGTTCCAGCAGCTTGTAACCAAAGGCAAAAAGACTCAAGCAGAAGTGGATTCCATGATTCAATTGGCCAACGAAGTACAATATGCCGTCCTCACACGGAATCTCAAGCCCGGTGAGTGATCTATGCATAGTTTGAATCTTTCCTCGTATTAATATTTTACCTAGTGATGCGATCTTTCTATAATCGCACCGCATTTCAGCTTCCCGGAGATGCTCGTGTGCGTATCTCGCTCGACACTGAGTTGGCTCTCATTCGAGAGGATAACTGGGATGGTAGAATCCGTGCCGGAGATAACTGGCGTCGCACAGACATGGGGATCGACCATCCATTTGACCAAGTTCGCTCTGACGACAAAGAGCTCTTCAAGTATGGTCGACACCTTTCGTCACCGTGATTTTGTGTTAACAGATTATGTTAGATATGGTGTCCTCGAAGTCAAGTTGCAGACGCAACTTGGTCAGCAGCCCCCTAAGTGGGTAACGGACCTTGTGCAGTCTCACCTTGTAGAAGCTGTCCCTAAGTTCAGGTATGGTCATTCTCAATACACTTGCATCCAAAGTCTATGCTCATGTCATCATACTAGTAAATTCATCCATGGATGTGCCACCTTGCTCCCCAATCGTGTTGACCTCGTACCGTTCTGGCTTCCCCAAAGTATGTTCCCAGCCACCACAAACCATTCTATTTCACTGATCCGATATCTTTCTATCAGTGGACACAGATATTCTCAAACCTGACACCGGATATCTCATATTCATCGAGCGACCTGGAACCTTATCTGCTACTCCGTCGAGATCCCCCACTGAGCACCATAGTTCCCCGACCACCTCTACTCCAGATAATGTTTCTGTGGCGTATGTAGAGCCTGTGTCAGAGGGCGAAGACGATGACGAAATGAACATGCCTGCCAAAGACGAGGACAAGCGCACCGGCCTCAGCAGCGATGATGTAAAAGAGGCTGTTGCTTTCCGCGAGCGGATGTTGAAAGAAAGGCGTGAGGAAGATAAAAAGCAAGGGAAAACACCAGTTACAGATGTCAATAATGGCGAATCTAACCAGTCACAATCACCTGCAAAGAAAATGTTTGATACTTCCAATGCTCAGGCGTTCTCAATCACTCCGCTTGCTCCATCGTCCGCATTTGACGAGACTTTGAGAACACGACTTCACGACGAGCGAACTGCGAAGGAACAAGCAGGTGATCGTCTTTCAAACGATCAAGACGAGGCGAATGGACTCGATGAAGAGTTACCCGCCACGGACGACCGTATACTGTCAAGAGATTGGTCAGCACCCGCTGGCAAAAAGATTGCTATTCCTGTTCGAATCGAACCGAAGGTGTACTTCGCCGCCGAGCGAACATTTCTCGTATGCAAGCTCTTTCTTACATCGGTGAACGTCGATCTGACAAGCACTTGGGCAGAAATGGATGAACACTGCAGTCTTCATAGGGACCATCGCGACGACTTTACTGAATTTTATTCCAGCCGATGATCCTCGGGGCCTAATCAGCGCCGCATTTTTCACATTTGCAGCTCTTCTGGCTATCGCCTATTCCGTTGGAATCTTTGTTTACCGTTCTTATGGGCTTCGCGAACGCCATGCGGAGAGTTTATACTATGACAAGTATGGACCAACTATCTTGTGCTTCGTCTTATTCCTTGCTTTGGCAACAAATCTTGGACTCCGAGTTTCGGAAATGCTGTAATGGTAGGTATTGTGGATCTTTGGATACGCGACTACTTTTTGCTTGACTTCTCGTTATGTACATTGCTTTCGTTCAAAATATGTATACAGTTGTTTGATTGTATTGTTTTGAACCTGTTTCCAGGATAAGACACTTAGGCGCTGCGAAGGCGCGTCGATTGGAAGGAAGCCTTCCCTCGCAAAATGCCGTGTAAAATTGCTTTAAGACGTGGGAGGCACAAGCACATTGACTTCCGAGCCTCCAGGATGTGAAATATTTTCAGATCTCGAGGGAAAAAGAAACGATATTCCGTGGGTTGCGGTCTGGCCGTTTTCTCTCGCAAGACCTTGTTCGTGATCGAAGAACTGTCAATCTGTCATTCATATCATTAGCGCAAAATTAACTAATCCTCATCGTTTCAGACAATGTTGTTATGGAGCAGAGAAGATCCGCAGAAGTCGCTCACCGTTTGCTGGATCATATGAAATGATAAGGGATGAATAATTGACTTTTGATCATTGAGGTCTCCATGATGAACAAAGTGATGTGTTTTGATTGAATAAATTTATAGTCGCGAATTTTTCAAGGCACACAACAAGGGTTAAGCTGCTCAAAAGACAAGACGTTGAAACGCAGTCTAGAGTCTAGTATGTGTCATGGATATTTCCTCAGTCTCGCGAGGCCGGAAAGAAGCGGCTAAAAACATTTTGTGGTTGACCAGAAAAAGATTACAAGGCCTAACTCTCTTGGAATAAGCATCATAAAATGGCATCTCTCTGTTACTCTTTTGGAGTAAGCATCAAAGGACATCTCTCCATTATTAATGTGACAAAAAGACTCAGGTCGTGATTGGGTGGTGCTGACGTTCCCCGAATGGCATCTCTCCAATGTTACTCTTTTGGAAAAGCATCATCAAAGGACATCTATCCATATTAATGTGACAAAAAGCCTTGTCGTGATTGGGTGGCGCTGACGTTCCCTTCCAGACGCGTCCTTTCCGGTCCCGTGATACCTTCCTGTGCTTCACGTGAACAAAAACCCGAAAACCGCGAACTTTCTAGCCCTGTTTTGCCTTTTCATACATCTGCACTCTCTGCCTCTCTAAGTCTTGGACACTCAATAGTGCATATCCTTCATGGGATTGAAAATTCTCAATAACCTTACTTTATTTTTAGTAACAGGAAACACTACTGTCGGCATTGATCATGGTATTTACCTTGAAGCTCTGATATTCCCTCGTAACTTCATTGGATGATCTAGGAATGCTAAATTGCAGCACCCATCAATGACAACCTCTGATTACAGATATTAATGATTGGATTCATTATAGACTTGTGTGGTACCAAGTAAGTAATCAAGCTAAGATAATTAATAAAGGGTATAACAGTCGCAAAGTTGCATCCAGCCTATAGGTATCCTAGTTCGCACAGCAAAATCTAGCAGCAGTTCAGATGAACAATAAATTAGGAACTCTCTCTTGTACTATTTCTCTGAAATCAACGGCCGCACCACTATTCTTGCGTTCCTGCCAAACAGCCTCCATTACAAGTTGTGTTTGCATGAGATTACCAGTGCTATTGTCGAGACGCTGAAGTCTCCTCTTGCATAAGTCCTGTTGGTTGGGATCATCGGTCAAGCTCCCTGCAAAACAGATGGGGAACACGAGGGCACGGTCAACCTCAGAGGGTGGCAATTGATCAAGAAGGCTAATGACTCTCTCGACGGAATCTTTAATCTCTGCCACACCTGAAAATAGGGGATGAGAATGCTTCGAGGAAAATCTTGTCCAAAGGTACATACCAGGGTTTGCATCGCTCAGAACAGTGTGGAGAGAGAGCACGGCCGCTTCGCAGAACAGTTGTGAAACAAGATGACGTACTTCCTCGCTAGGAAACAAGCCGACGTGTGGTTCCATGGCTTGTGTTTGGAGTCTGGGATGCAGCGGGTCTTGATCCGTGTCTCCCAGACCGACAACTGTCCGGTGGTGGTACAATCGCTGCTCGATACAGTCGCCCTGCCGAACGAGTTCCCTGAAGCTCAACGTTCCATTGCGTTGTTCATTGGCTTTCCAAGCGGCGAGGTTGGAGACTTCCGCCAATGCAAGCATGGCTTCATCGGGACATCCGGTGAGCCGGTCCATCCGGAGGCCGTCGGTCTCTCTCAGAAGATGCTTGAGCAATCGAAGGTATCTCGGTGGTCGAACACGACTGAGACTGGATAGTGTATCGAGCCACTAGAGCACCTTTCAACTGTTGTTCTGCAGTTGCCCTGACAAGGGACTCACCAGCGTAACCTTGACCAGTAGTTGTGACGTGGTAGACATGGAGTGCAGAGTAATGGCCGGATTTTCATTACCCAAGAGGCCCGTTTGTGTCAGCCAATCACACATGGTCAGGAAGGCTGGTTGCCATTCTGCCATCCCGCCGGATAATTGGGAATAACACACAAGATGGAAAGCAGCCATAGCCTCGTCCTCAGTGTAATGATTTCTCATCTGTTTTGCTGTGGTCAACTGAAACCATGCCTCTTTGTGGAAGTATACAGCATAGTTGGGATTTGCTGCCTCTAGTCCCTGTGCAATGCGCATTTGTGTATAATGTAGATTGGCTAATGCCGAGACCGCGTTAGATACCGCTCCCCGCGGTTCATTCACGATTTCCTACAAGTCCGATCAATCTGCATATTGCAGCATGATTTGATGTTTGTACACACCGAATATGTCGCATTGGTGAAGGCATTACCCGCAAAAATGAGCTGATTCTTCCGTACATGCTCAAAATAGTAAAACACGTCCTCACTCTGCACAACGTTTTGTCCAGTGATTATCGGGATTGGAATTGTTGGAGCAGGAGTCAACGGTGACAGATCATAATCGTAATTTGGTGTTTCTTGTGATGGCGGATAGTCGATTTCTGTCCCGATAGACGATGAAGATGACGATATTGGAGTCACCGGATGTGGGTAGTAGAACTCTAGTGCGCTTAGTGGAGTTTCCGTAGTGTAGAGCGGATTTGGTATTTGCGGCTGGAATTCGTGATTAGAAGTTCCTATAACACAGGTTTCTTCAGGATTGTTCACAGCAACACAGCACTCTTGTCAAGATAGACGTACCGTGCATGCTGGGAACAAAATTGTGTGGATTTTCCAAACGGAGATGTTCTTGTGCATATGAAGAATACCTGTAGTCAGAAGGATCGTAAGTGGATGATGTTGCTGAGGTGCCGACTTCAGGTGCGACGAGGCGATGATATGGATGAGAGCGACTCTGTGTCTGACTCATGTAGCCATTGCTTGAATGGACCTGAGGGGGGCGGGGCTGACCACGGATGAGGCCCGCACGAGTGAGTTGGGCCTTGATCTCGGCTTTATATCGTTCGACCTGTTGTTTGTCCTACCACTGATGAGATGATATGCAATGAACGAATTGATATGGCTTACTCGCATCCATTCTGGACGCCGTGGACCCCAGCCAAGGCACTCTATTTTAAGACGTAGGCATGTCTTGCAAGAGTTACCTTCTCGCTGCTCATCGCATTTCTGCGTGAAATACGTCATCAGACACGTCCGCTGGACGGTCAAAGATATCAAGACATACTTTCCGCCGCAGTCGACACGTCCTACGATGCAAGAGTTCAGACGTGGATGAGCACAAGACGAGACGCGAAGACTCACCAGCAGCCACCTTTTCCGGCAGGGGGGATACGAGGTGGGTCGGTCTGCTGGCCACTGGGGGAGGCGCGAGGAGAGTCATCAGGAACAGGCACCATGGTAGTCGAGGATCTGTTATGGGTAGAAGAAGAGGGTGATTGACTTTGTCTGGGCGAGGGTCTCTGGCTGCTGTGGGCCATTGGAGTGTGAGGAACAATTCTTAAGGAGCAAGGAGAAGAATCAAACTTTTAAGAAAACAGTCGGGACAATTTGTGGAACGACGAGACAAGAGTTCACGGGGAGGTAGAAGACACCGATATAGAAAAAGGGAGATACTGATATAAAAAGACACGAGTTACCGCACAAGATGACAGCGTGATGTAGGGTTACCAAGGAGGCGAAGGACAAAACGGAATACGACATTCTAAGTAAGAGGAACCTTGAGTCCACAACCGGTGCAAGTAGCGTTGTCTGATCGGCAGATTTCAACAAATCTGAGTCTTTCGTGTTCCCATCTTCATCGGACCTCCCGTGCAGGCGACGCGGCACTCAATTGGCTCCGCCTCATCACCACACACATATTTCCCCACTCTTCGCATTTTCTCCCGTTATGTAACTTGCGAACACCCCGCATCTCCGAGAGAAGCACCCATGTGCCTACAGCCATGATGCTTCTTCTGTGCCTCCCTTCGACCACAATCCCACACAACGACGTGCGTTGCAGTGGCGTTGCCGATCCGTTCATAAGCCTCCGATTTACTTGGAACCTGTTTCACGACTCATGACGTATCGTAGAATTTAGTCATACATAGCAGGCATGTATTGGTACACAAGATTTATTTATGCGACGCAAGACCAAAAGGAAAAAAGCACAAAAGTATTACAAGCGTTCCTGAAAGCATAAGCCACGAGTGCTCACAGAGCTAGACATTTAGACAAGAAGTATATGTTCATTAGCAAGTTCATTTCGCCAGTTCACCATCGTCGAACTGTGCTGTCGCCGAGCCACATCCCTTTGCTCCCATATTTTATGAAGCAGGCGCCGAATAGAGATACTATTGCCGATTCCATCACCTTCTCGATCCAGCAAGCCTTGGATCAGCTCACGGTGATCCTGCCGCTCAGAAAAGGCACCACAGATGAAGAATCCGAACACGGTATTCCGCACGACAGACCGTGACATCGTCTGCCCATTTATTTCTGTATTGCACGACGGAGAGCAATTTAGGAGCTGCATGCAATTGATTGTATCCTGCACACTGTCTCTGATGTCTGGTACACAAGGGTGGTCTCCAGAAACGACTGCTCGAAGATAAAGGCGAGCAGAAGCACGGAAGATCTCAGAGGCCAAATGGCGGCAGCCGTCAATGTTGGTGCTAGGGTACGACAGGGCTAGTGGTGGTTGGAGGAAGTCGTCGATCCTTGCCGCCCTTCTGACCAGGTTTGGAATACTGAGAGACTCGCTAGCGAGCTTTGACTGTTTCCAGCAGAAAAGTTCGGATGTCTCTGCCAGAGCCCAGACGACGTCATTGTGACAACCCATGGGCGACATCATGGAAGAAGGATCTTCTGGAGCAAGTTCCTGGATCTTGGATTTGGTAGGATCGAACATGCTTCGAATGGGCTCAAGGAAATGAGGAACTTTCTGGGTAGTCACGGATGCTAACACATCGAACCAAATTGACGTCTTGATGATGAAGGCATCTTTGGATGTACACCTCATTAAAGCTTCCGATGGGCTGTGGTATTTTGAAAATAAGTGGTCGACGTAACGGTACGAAGTCGCGAGCCACCATTCCCAGTCCCCACCGCCGCCGTCGAAAAGATACGAGGAAACGACGTGAAGGGCGGCCATAGCATCATCAGGAGAATGATCATGGTGGTTAAGAAGTCTCTGTATCTCCAACAGTTGACGTTGAGTTTCTGCGCTCGCAAAAGCGAGCGCATTCGGGTTCTGGAATCGCTGCCAATGAACGGACGAAAGGAGGCTCGCTGCCTCTCTGGATCGTGTATGGGACATGACAACTTCGCAGATGAGATCTCGCATCGCTGTGTCCGCGAACAGATACTGGGCTTTGACGACGCGCTCGCGATAATGAGTTAACATCTCATCGACAACACACCCGGTAATTGGCTCGGGATTCCGATGAAGGTAAGCGGCAGATTCGAAATCGACCATATATTCTTCAGTGTCATTGTAATGGTACAAGGATCCGAAAGAGCTTGTCAGAGCTGGCGATGTCACAACAATCGCTAATGGGAACAAGTAATTGAGTACTATATATTACACTGAAGTTCACAACATGTTCTTACATAAATTATTATCAACAATAGGGGACGGTAGCTGGTATGGAGTGTCGTGAATAGATTCCTGAGAAAAAGGCGAATGGTCTCTGCCAGTAAAATCGGCTGGGTAAAGGTCTAGAACGAATAAGTATCAAAGTCCAAGAGAATCGGCGACGGCAACCAACTTGATGGAACTGTGTAATCCGGGCCGCAATATGGATCATCTCTAATACTCGAGATCATGTGGTGGGGACGAGAAGTATCTGTAAGGGAAAGGGTAGGTGTCGGTGGGCTCCCAGACGACTCGCTGCACTCCTCTGTTCGGAGATGAAGGGTAGGGCTCTCATTCTCAAGTCCTCGAGGGCCAGTGCCAGAATGGCCCTTGATCATTCCTTGACTGGCGAGGAAAACCTTAATCTTCTCTCGGAGCTCAGCAACATTGCGGCTTTCCTTGTGTGGCGCACAACGCTCAGATAACACCCATACAGAAAGGAGAGTCTCGCTCACCCTAAGCCATTCTGGACGCTTGGCACCAAAGCCAAGGCACTCAAGCCTGAGGCGAGTGCAGGTCATGCAGCGACCATGGTTGTCCGGTTGTTCATCACATTTCTGAGTAAGCACGAGGTCGTGAGATAACGATCGGTGCAGACGCTGGGCGCTCGACAAACCTTTCTACGAATCCTACAGGTATAGCAGCCGGACTTGGCGCGAACAGCGCCCTTCTGCTTGGGAGCGCCCCGTTTGGAGGACGAGGCAGACTTGGCAGCAGGCATAATAGCGTTGAGACAAGACAGATTAGACGCTCAAGACGACTAAGCAAGAGATACAAAAGGAACAAGACAAGAATCAGAGGAGGATGGAATCAATTTGGCGAGGGCGAGAGGATGGCAACAGGCACGAGTCCACAGCCATAGAGAGGGTATAAGTACAGATGAGGTTGTCGAGAAGTGAAGGAGTTCGGGAAGACAGTGGGAAACAAACGTGATGGCCGTAGATTCCCTCCGAACAAATGACAGCCTGGTCCCTGGGGTCCAAATCGCACATATCCCCTTGCCGGTATCAGCTTCCCGCATTCAGCGTAACTTTATTGCCGCAAGGCAGATCCAATACAATTACCTCCAAGTCTTGCCAATCTACACCCCACGATTGCGCCACATCGCACGCTCCCTCATTCCATCCCTGAACCCGGCCACGTCGTCGAACGTACTTTGCCTTTTGGAGAAGACCGCCGACTTCGGGATCTGTTTTCATTGATCCATATATATCCTTTCTGCGGTTTCTTTTGTGGATTCCGGGCTCACACGCGATCGACGGAAGTGAAATGGACAGCCAGAGACAGCCAGTCAGCACCTACGAGCTCTGTAGGTCCACTTTGATGAATTGACAATAGAGGTACAATGACGAGAATTGCTCCGAGAAGGAAGCGAGGTTCGCGGGAAATTATCATATAATGAGGAGAAGACAGAAAGTACAACTTTTGGTATAAACAAGAAATGAATTCAGTGCCGTCCTTGAGCACCCTCCTCGGGGATAACCCCAACTCCGAATACACCTTTGGCTTTCACGACAGCGGACGGATGATGCTCGGCGCTCCGCGATGAAGACATCCCTTGAGTTGGATGTTCCCCAGGCACTCCGGATCGACGGGCGATTAGCGCACGTATTGACCCTAGCCACTTAATCTCGTCTTCTTCACTGGGCGCGCAAAGAAGCAAAGTCCGTTTCGTAGTCACAATCTTGAAAGTATTGGCACCCTGAAGCGCGTCAGCTTCAGACAAAGGAGATGCTGATGCCATCGAAGAGGAAAGGCTCGTAGAGTTGCGACTGGGAGGAAGATCGTATTCCAACGCATCCAAAATCTGCGACAAGGAGAATTGCCGGTGGGGTCTGGTGTCCTAGGCCATGCGTTAGCCAATTGCACCGACAATGGATAATCAGAAAACATACCATATGACTCGCAGAGTAGATTAGCTTTTCTTCAGAGAGGACAAACCAGCGTTTTCGCCAATTCCGGCGCTTGGAGCCGCACTTCATGAGATAACCAGAAAGGACAATCTTCGATGAAGGATCTTTTCCTTGTGGCTTGAGAGGCGATAGCGGTAGATGCTGTCGATCCTGAGGCGAGACCGAGAGTCCGCGTTGTCTACTAGGCGATGCATCCTCTGAATCAGATGATGTGACGTTGTAAGCACGCGCATTATTAGTACGCGATGAAGGGGTGGCTGGAAGGACGAGGTTGGATGCGGACCGTCGTGGTGGAGTGGGGATAGCGATGGGCGTTGATGCAGAGTTTTGAGTCAAGGTGCCGGTCAGAGCCAGTCGTGCATCTTCAATCGCCTGAACCCATTCTTGCACTTCACCAGGTGTCTGTGCTTGCAAATAAAATGTCCTAACGGGAGAGACAAGCCCAAACGTGTTTTCATGTCGCTTTAGAGTCACTTGTGTACATGAATGAACGTCAGAAAGCTCGAGGAGTCGGAGGAGCTGATACTCGGCGGAACTCTTGTAGTACGCCAGATGAGCAGGACGTAACACAAACCACCGTTTCTTCCACGTCTGGAAACAAGAACATGAATATGGGCGGCTGTCATGGTACAGCCTCACTTCACCTTTCGGCGCTCGCCCTTTTTCCACAAATACCCGGATTTAATCACACTTTCTTCCAAGTTTTGACGCTGTCTCCGCGTATCGGCAGACTTCCAACCATCCTCTTCTTCATCTTCTTCTGAATCCTCCCCACTTCCGGATCTTCGTTCAGCGATGGATGAAAGCGGAGGCATGGATGAACCAGTGTGTAGGCTGTTGCCTAATCCGTGAGCTGATGGAGGTAGTAGGCTGGGTATCACGATGGAGTCTGAGTCTGATTCTGTGCTAGATATCGGTGCATCGGTTGAACCTATCGAGGGCTAACAGCGATTGGTCAAACCATGTAGATAGGCATCTGATTGAGACTAGACCCACCTGAGCACTCCTGGCGACTGAGTGCACAGAGAGCTTTCGATGGATTTCTTGAGGTGAGGGTGGAGCAACGGAAGGCGTGGTCATTGCAGAGAACGACGATGAAATCGCCTGTTCGAAGAAATTGTTCAATGGTCGGAGTAGTGATGTGAGTTTGTCCAGCTCCACTCAGTTCACAAGTCAGTCCGGTTATATCCCCTTGGTGGCCATACTGTGACCATGGCCCGTCCGCTACCTGGCTTCCATTGTTTCCTACTACTATTGGCCAGTCCATTGTAATACTTATACACATTCCCAAGGAGACAAGGCATTTTAAGGATGTATCTTCGTTCATGCTGTACTTTCTACAGTTGCCAGCCAATTACCTGAGTTATAGTTTCAGGCAAAATTAGCGCTTCGGTGGCGCCCACAATGTTATCCTGACATTAACGGGGAACACTGAAGACTACTAGGTATGTGGGGCCAGTTGTCGGCCTCAACGTGCCCATTTGGGCGGAGCTTCATCGGCTTCATCGATTGGGATTGCTGATCTCTTTCATCGATCATCTCCTGCATTCATCGCATCATGAGCAAAGGGAAATTTGAGAAAGCCGCCCAAATTATTCAGAGCCTCCCCAAGGATGGCCCAATCAAGCCCACTACGAATGATCAGCTCTATGTACGCGATTACTCGCGGTCGGAACGAATACTGACTCTTTTGTAGTTCTACAAATATTATAAACAAGGTAAGCATCAACTCCTTGTTATGGATACAGAAAGATGAAAAGGACATAGCAACGGTGGGGGACAATACTACCTCTCGCCCTAAACTCTTGGACTTCACGGGCAAGGCAAAATGGTCAACCATCTTATCTATTCTCCATCGACTGATACGAGTATTGACTCCGATCACTTCTTAGGGATGCATGGACAGAGGTCAAGGGTACCTCCACAGAGGATGCATATACTAAGTATGTTGAAAGGCTGTTGGAGGAAAGTTGTGCTCCCACTTCCTTTTGTTCTTATTCTTAACCGTCGTCCAGATTCTCACAAATGTCGGGGACGAAGAATGCAAGAAGTATATTGCTGAAATTGAGGCCGCCTAATAGACCTCGTTCATTACGTATCCTTAGAAGTTGGTAAATCAATGGAAGACTGCCCCATGGAAAGCTTCTGTTCCTGTGTACAGCAATTGCTCAGTAGCTCATCAGCAAATCCATGCTCTGAACCAGGAATATTTAATACGGTCTTTGTGCGCGCTTAATGATCATAGCCATCTGACTTGTCTAATTATATGGGGCGCCTGGTAGCAGGACCCTGGACACTCTTCCATCGGCCCCACCTCATTATAAAGAACTCGTGTAACATTGTTTTGTTATGTAGATGTTTTGTGCCTCAGCGAAAGATGGTCGTAACATCTGTTTCGGGCGGATGAGATCGACGAAAGGTACCCGGTCAATAATCGTTGTTAGCTTGGTTCAGGATCCTCTTTGAGGACAATAAACTTGAAGGTAGGTGTGCCAATGCTGCGTTGAAGTCACACGGTGGTCTCTCCCAACAGCGCCCATTTGAGGTGCCTTCGCTCTTACAGGCCGTTTCCCAAGTAATGGGATCTTTATCATTTTGCTCAAATCATTTCCAGTCTAGAAGCAAGTAGAAGCTTATCAATGCGTTCATAGCATCAATTCATATCTTCTCAATGCACACAGCAGAGCAGAACCACACCCTTTGGAATTGAAACTCAGCGATTCAACTTACATCCTCCTTATGTGGAACCTGTAGTTAAGGAGTCATCGGCGAAGTTTTCCCCCATAGGTGAGATTTCCTTGTTATGTCCCTCAATTGTCTGTTTCATACGGACCATAATGCCGACATTAATCACCTCCTCGTGCCGAGTTCAATCTAACCAAACTTGCATCCTTCATCTGAACCCTCATACCACACTTAGAATCTAAAATGGGAATCGGGCACCCTCACAAATATCACGTACAGATCCGATCCGAAAATCTATCTCCCCCCTTATCAGACCTTGGTTTTGAGACGATAAAATGCCGCTGCTAAAATTCAACTGTGTTCGCAAACATAGGTGAGTTTCAGTAACATATTATATGATTCGTTGGTCGATTTGTCGATCTATAATTGGTATTATATACGAATGACAGTGCACAGCAGTTCCTGTATAATGAAATCGTTTTAGAAGCAAGTGGCGACCCTGCCTCGCGCAGTAGTTTGACCTCTTACACCACTTCGAGGCTGACGGAGAAACTACCCGTAGCACAGTAAAATCTTCTATCCCATGGGCAATGGTACATGGGATCTCTAACGTGACAGATGCCAAGTGGAAAGCTGTCAAAGAAAGTTAAAATTCTGTCGTATGCGTTGATGCTCTGAAGGTCACCTGCTTATGACACTTATGGTAGAAATGTGCAGCCTTTTTGGTAGCTGGTAGAAATCTTTTTACTGTCTCGGATGTGGCAGGTATAAATGTCTTCTTCCTCAGGTCAAATCACAGTATGATACATATCATAATAACTGACGGCTTTGAGGGGAATCAATTTCAAATGTCATCAACTCGAACCATGATTAGCACTTGCGAAATCAGAGAAAAAATATACCCATAAAATATCGCTATAAGATCATGATGGTCGTAATGTACATAGCCTACATACATAATTGAGAAGTGTTCGATGACATCAACTCATGATGTATCATCTGATGATAAACTTTTATGGTCGGGATTTACTACAAACAAATCTGCCCGAGGTACAAGCCCATAAAGCCCATAGTTGACAGGCTGCGCAGTGCTCAGTTGTTTTGAACGCAGTTGTATCTGGTTTTGGGATGTGGGTTCCAGGTCGGAGGACCCACGCCGTTCGAATTCCTGTATTCTTGCCACGCTTCCACCAGAGGAAGGAGGTCCAAATTTCGGGGTAGAAATCTGAGAATAGACTGCAGGAACTGACGATACTGTAGAGTTCGCATGACCTTGAGAAGACAATGTTTCGACATCGATCATCCCGATCGGAGACGTGAGGGTGTGCTTAGGGTCCATCTCAATACCATGACCCTCATGCAACCATGCATCTTGACGAGTATCAATAGATGATTTGGTGGTCGAAGTGCTCGCCGTGCATCGGCTGTCTGAACGCGTCATATGAGCAACGTCCATGATCCGAGCCATTTTCTCAATCGCCTCCGTGTCGGCGGTCCGTACAGAAGATTGAGACTTATTGTGAAGCATTGAAACGTGCCGTGTCATTCCCTTTGAGGGTTCTGTTCCAGAAGATTCTGATTGTAGTCTGTCTATCGATAGAGCGTGCACACTCTCTTCGATAGCGTCCAGGCGTGGGTGAGGGTTTGGATCTCTGAAATCAAACGTCTTCCTTGACGTACTGCTCGACCGGCGATCCAAAAAGCTTGTCTTTGCGAACCGGGACCACCAGGAGTCGCTACGTTTCACAAAGACGGATGTAGCGCCAGTTAAAGACAAGGAATTTCTAGGCTTCGTAGGTAGATCGGAAGAAGTATGTGATGTCATACTCGAGATGGCGTCAGATTGATCATTGTGTGAGGTAGCATCCGACGAAACTGTGACTGAATGAGAGGACTGCTTGAGATTGGTAGGTGATAGGCTTTCGGTCCGCGGACCAAGCGAATGTTTGTCTTGCAATACAGGAAGAATCGATCTGAAAGTTGATAATTGCTGAGGTATAGGATGTAGATATGGTCGGTCCGTTATACGGTCGCATTCATCACCATGATCGTCATAATTGTCGACTCGAATGGAATCTGCAAAAGGGTCACAATAACTTACATCGTTTGTGTAACTCTGCTGTCTCCTTTCATGTAGCCGAGGAGTTTCCGCATAATTGACCTCTTTCCCTTCCTCTCTCATCGGGGCAGCACTATTTGTAAAGGGATCAGACGCCGAGAAATTGTTCATACTGCCAGCAACGCTGGGTTCACGGCTCTTCTTCAGGGAAGGTATGAGACTCCTCAGAGACCACGCGCGGTCCAGAGTGCCCTCCTGGTACCTGCCACTACGCCATGGTGTAAATTCCTTCGAGTCCTCATCAGCGAGCATATCCTTCCTCTCCGGTACATTGCTTGGAGTCCTTGTTCCAAAGCCAAAGGTTGCAGCGAGCCCAATGGTGATACCAAAATCCCAGACATGGCTATTCCTCAAGGTGTGCCGATGATAAGGCCGAGCAGCAGGGATACTATTAGCCAGATGTCCACTTTCATCATCGTGAAAGTCGTCGGTTCCCCTCAGAGCCTGGAAGTGCCAGTCGCTATCCATATGACGTCGCCGTCGCCTCAAATAGCGAGCAACCACAACAGCTACTACTACGAGGCTGAACACACCCAACACAGAACCAACAACGATTGCAATGACTTTGTGCTTAGTATCCTGACCTGAATCGTCACCCTGAATGCCGGGATGACCGGAATTGGGGCCGACTGTTTTGGTTGGAAATGCGACAGATGAACTGTGACCCGCTGAGCCGGTGGAAGTCTGAGAAGGGCTCAGGACAGTCTGTGTTTGAGAGGATGGATCTGAAGGTGTGAAAACAGTTTCAAAAGCACCAGTGTTAGTGTTGAAAATACGCATGACAGCTGATGCTGGTTTGTCGTTCTCATAACCTGCAGGAAGATACTCCGGCTCAATTACCAGAGACGGATGATGAAAAACGCGTACCAAAAGAAAAAATGACTTGGTCCCCGGAAGATACAGCAAAATGATCTCGTAAAGCACCTAGTTGTGATAATGCTTCGACTTGGGTCCAGATCATAGGGTCTTGGGAAGGATCGAGTATCCATCCATCCTCGAAGTTGGATTGCAAAAAAGCGTCACTCCCACCATGAATCAGTACTTTCCCCTTGGAAATTGTTGTTGCTGCAAACGCCCTACGTGGAGAAGGCAAAGAGATATCAGACACACGAGTCATTGACCAAAAGGGCGACGACTGAGAACTATCAAGTGTCCAGATTGTTGAAAATGGTAACAGTCCACCTAACGTCTCACTGTATCCTCCAAAGACCAAGACACGTCCATCCGGCAGGACTACTGACGCGTGTCCAGTAATCCCTTGAGGTGCATTGTCAGATGGAAGAAAGGTGAATGAAGGTCTGCCTGGATCAAAGATGTAATTATCAGAGAAAGCAATATCGGAATGATCTACTTTTTCCCCTCCTATGATATAGACATCGCCTGCATTTGTGGTCGTCACTGAGTGATGGATGCGTCGGATAGGTTCACCAGCCCAACCAACGGGCTCTGATGTCCAGGAAGGTTCCAACTCACCCCCGAAATCGACCAAGTAGGCAGAATCAGCCTCTCCAGTGAGGACTGTGGGTGAGTTGGCGTCAGGTTCTCCGCCAAAAAGAAGCAAGTGCGTCCTGTCAAAAGCCGAAAGTGTATGCCATGAAAGAGCAGGACCCATTCGACTTGACGCGTCCAAAGACATGTTGCTGATGAGTTGCCATGGAGGCGACGAAGTGTTGAACGAAGAAGAAAGGGATAGGTATAGGATGTCATTGTTGTTTGGTGCCGAAGTGTACCCATACGAATTGTATGGGTCGGTTTTACCACCGTGAACGATCACGGCGTTGTCAAGCACGGCAGTAGCCTGGCCCCACCTGACCAAGAACCAGTCATATACGGAAGAAAACTCTCTGAAGTGACGCACCTTGGCACAGGGTTGTAAGAAACGACTTGGGTAATTGTGAGGCAAACAAAGTAGAGTGGGCGCAGCTGTTTCGCGTTCATGTTGAATTTGATCAGACTTGGTTGCCAATGTGTCATCGTTAGTAATAGTTGTGCTCAAGCACCGTTACAGCGGACAGATGTACATCAAAGTCGTAATGTCGTCATAAAGGATTGTGAGCTAGACACAGAGCAGAGGGCTCGCCTAGTTGCCAAGTCCACACGCGTGTCACTTTTCTTCGAACATTCTTCGAAATTGGATAGATATGATTAGATCCTTTCATGTACCATACTATCTGAATCGCGCTCGGTCCAGTTTGATAGGCACACGATAGTTTGAGTTCGAGAAACCGGTGCCCAATAAGCAGTAAGACAAACTCGTTTTGTTTTACTCTTGAAGTTAAACGACGCCGAGTTTTTTAACTACTTCGATTGCCCCCTCTCGGTGCTTGTTGCTGCTCTCGTCATGGTACTCTCTGGTCATTCTATGTGACATCACCATAGCTTCCTGTTTCCAGACACTTATTGAGTTTAAATTC
>QLOM01006812.1:0-17164 GCA_003313785.1 Termitomyces sp. MG148
TCGATCAGGCATACAACAATTTGGGATATCTTGCTTCCAGAGCAGACGGTTGCGTTCGATACAAACAACATGGCGGTGAACATACCATTACGGACAATTACAACGATGACGTGCTAGGAGCCTCAACCACAGAGGAAGGGGCTCGACGGGCAAAGAGGGAATTAGGGGCTAAGTTTGAAGTCAAGGATATGGGAGAACTAAAATACATTCTAGGGGTGCGGTTCGACCGAGATCAAGCCACGGGAGACATACACTTGTCGCAACGATTGTATTTGGAACGAATGCTGGAACGGTTTGGCTTTAAGTCCTCAAAACCTCGACGAACACCCTTACCCACCGGATTAATCCTTACGGAGTCCCAATCCCCTCAGAATGATGAAGACAGACATTACATGAAGGACAAACCGTATCGAGAAGCCTTAGGATCGCTTATGTGGGCACAAACCGCAACGCGGCCAGACTTATCCTACGCAGTCGGACTCCTCGCTAGATTCCAGAGCAACCCCGGACCTGCTCACTGGCGGGCCTTGGCCCACGTGATGCAGTATGTGAACGGGACTCTGGAATACCGCATTACGTATCGGTATGGAGCAGACCTCAAGCCCGTTGGATATGTCGATGCCGACTACGGAGGCGACCTTGATACACGTCGCTCGACTGGCGGTTACGTGTTCACTATGGCTGGGGGAGCTGTGTCATGGAGTTCTAAGAGACAGCCTACTGTTGCCTTATCAACCACTGAGGCCGAGTATATGTCACTAACTCGAGGAGCCCAGCAGGCTATGTGGATGCACAATTGGTTACTTGAGGTAGACCTCCCCCAAACCCTGCCGGCCATCCTTCGCGTCGATAACTCCCCAGCTCTGTTCTTAGCTCAGTACACAAAAGGACACGCCTGCGCTAAACATATCGACATCCGACATCATTACGTTCGAGAACGCGTGAAAGTTGGAGATCTCGACGTTGTCTATATCCCGTCCACGGAAAATCCTGCTGACCTTTTTACGAAACCCCTTCCCCATGCCACTCACACGTACATGATCAAGTTGTTAGGCCTCAACCCGGAGCTGTGAGTCTGGGGGAGTGTAGAGATAGACTCTCAGCTTTTCCCTCGTGGCGGTGGCATCGGTTACTTCCCGGTTATCAAGTCGGGTTTTCTCTTTGTCATTCCTTTTACTCTATCCTCTTGCTCTACGATCGTTGACGATCGTAGCTATATAGTTCTTTTCAGCCACCACTAGACCGGTGGTATTGGTCTGCATCCGAATCTGGAAATCCCTCAGTTCTTTCCATAAGACTGAGGGTACGTCTTCCTTAGTAGTCTTTGGTTTTACATTAACTTACGTCTAACCTGTAGAGGATCTCTTACATTTCATACTACAGGTTAATATAAAGAGTTCTTTCCATAAGACTGAGGAGGATCTCTTACATTTCGTACTACACATCCTAGATGAGATGTCCTCATTCCTCTTCATAGCAGCATATATAGGGAACTCATATATGTCTTGACTGCATCTGCATCTGTCCCTCAACAACAACAGCATCAGGAGCCACCTCAACAGCAAACCTCTGCTCTGCAACCTCCTCCCTATATCTTAACCATCACAGAACCATCTTGTATGCTGCCTATTAGCAGACACCTCTGTTGAGGGTAGCCAAGCTCACATGATGGATGGAATAGGCTGATTGGACTTTGAACTTTATTAATGTTAACTGATAGACAAATCCTGTAGTAGCTATGCACTTCTCAGCACTTGTAACACCATATGCTCTGCTTCTTTTTGCTGGGTTCTCTGTCTGATTTTCCAAAGCACTAAGCATTTTGCAAATACCTTGAGTGCCTCACTCCTGCCCATCAGAGGCCAAAATCCATCACTTAGTTGTTTATCTTGTTCTCCTTTGCATTCCAGAGGCCAAAATCTGTCACTTGCCCCTTGGAGGCTAAAATCCACCTTGTGTGACAAGCATCAAATCTTGCAGAAATCTTTTTATTCCACCAAACTTATTGCTTTCTTTTTTTTGTCATTCTTTATTTCTATTTTCTTTCTGGTCATCATCATGTTGTCATCATTGGATAGTTCTATTTAGTTCTGCCTCTCTCATACAAATTATGTCAAATGGTCAATGTGCATGGAGGCTGTGATAGCTTGTCAGAGTTATTGGAATCTATTGGAGGAGAAGATGTTGCTGGAGAATTTGAAGGGTGAGGAGTTGAAGAAGGCCAAAACAAGGGTGGCTGAGGCTAGGGTGCTATTGATTCTTAGTGTAGAAGACACTTAACTTGCTCATATAACTGATCTCAATCCTATGTCATCTGGAAAAACCTTGGTAAGGTTTATTGTGCCCATAGTTTTGGTAGCCATCTTGTGCTTTGCTGTACCTTCATCACTGAAGCCAGGCCAAACTATGGAAGCCTGAATTGGAGAGGTCTGCTCCCTTGTCAACCATCTTACCACCATCAATGTTTCTGTTTCTAATGAAGACACCATTATTGTTTTTACTGCTGGTCTTTCATTTCTATGAGACTGTCATCATCTCTCTTGACACTGTTGACTCTAAGGACCTTACTCTCAACTTTGTTATCAGCTGCCTACAATGAAAAAAGTTGTCAGCATCTTCATCCTGTTGTTACATCTAAGCTTGGAGAGAAGTCCAACAGAGATGCTATGATTGCAATGAAGAAGAAAAAGTCTGGTTCTTTCACCATTTGCTTCTATTGTGAAGGGCTTGGTCACTTTGCTGCTTCATGAAAAGTTAGGCTGAAGCACTTCAAGGTGATGAGTGCAAAATTTTCCAGTATCACTATTTCTCCTGACAATAAAGATGACAAGGTCAACTATACTTTTTAGCTTGAAAAGAAGCACACTGCCATAAGTGTTTCACTCAAGAGGAAGTGTTGAGGATAGCTGAGCTTATGTGATGAATATAATGCAACATATTATATATTTGCAGTAGTTTACAAGTTTGTAATAATAATCTGGAGTCATGGGATCAGAAGATGACCTGACTCCAGGGCGTAAAGAAACTTTTAAGCGGTACATACTGCTGAGACAAACTGTGGCAACATTAAACAAGAAATATATTGAAAAGTTGTCATAAGGCTGTGCAGCTGAGACTTTTGGATCTTGAGAGAACATTTTGGAAGATGATGATGTAAAATAATCACATACGACTTTAATCCAACGTAACACAGTTAAGGGACAATATCTTCGACAGAATAGAATAAGCTGATTAGACTTTGAACTTTATTATGTTAACTGATAGACAAATCCTGTAGTAGCTATGCACTTCTCAGCACTTGTAACACTGCATGCTCTACTTTTTTTTGCCAGGTTCTCTGTCTGATTTTCCAACAACCTCATGCAAAGCAACACTATTGTAGCTCCATGACTGCTGCAAATCATGCAGTACTAAGCTCTTGTTTATGCTCCTGCAGTTTTCTGTGGCACCAACATCAGCACTCACAGCCTTTTCAATGTGTAGTTTCCCAGCACTAACTGGCTTCACCTAAAGAGAGAAAGGAGACATTGCTGATTAATTTGTGATAAAATAAGTATTATTACATGCTGTACAACATTATATTTCAAATAAATGTGATATTGAGTCTTTTCAATGACATATGCATTTTCATTTCAGAAAAAATAATTGCCTCAAATAGAACATGATGAGGATGTCAGCTTCTTGTAGAGTGGGGTGAACATATAAAATGCATTGTTTTAGGAGACATTGCTAATTAATTTGTGATAAAATAAGTATTATTACATGCTGTACAACATTATATTTCAAATGAATGTGATATTGAGTCTAACCAATGACATATGCATTTTCATTTCAAGAAAAGTAATTGCCTCAAATAGACCACACAATATCAGCCTCTTGTAGAGTGAGGTGGACATATAGAGTGCATTGTTTTAAAACTGTTTTCAAAAGACCTCAAGAAAAAAAATGATAACAGCATTCTTCTAATCTGTTGTTCATTTACAATCCCTATGCTATACCTTCTACCAAGAGTTGAGTCAAAAGACCATTCCATCATCAGTTATGATTTTTGAAGGAAATTACAGAGAAGTTGAAGAAAGTTGAGGAAAAACAAGAGGTGCAACAGATGATGGAGAGAAGGATGGAGAGGATGGAGAGAACATTGAGAGTGACAGAAGGAAAAAATAGAGAAGTTTAAGTAAGAGTCAATGAAGAAAATATAGAGGCTTGATTGAACCACCAAGTTCCTCATAGTGTACAATCAAAACCAGAATTTGCAATTGAAGATGATGCAAACAAGATCCTTCAAGAACATCTTCAAATAGCTTCTTTCTATGTATCTAGCACCATCTTTGATTGATGCCCTTGTCTTTATAGCAGAACAGTGTTTAAATGGGACAAGAAAAAGACAATATCCTCTGGCTGGTTGAAGCAAAACAGCACATTTCAATGACTATTTTGATCAAACTCAAAAAAACCATTGTCTATATTGAGAGGGTCAAAAAACTTGATATTCTCAAGAAGGAACAAGAAGCTATCACTCAATGAGCTACAACAGATCATCTCTATATTGTGGTTGCAAGTCCAAACATTACCCACACTAAAACCAACCAGATCCTTAGAGCTGGATATTTTTGTATACAGAGCATTCTAAAACCATATCATGTATTACATTCAAACATCAATGTTCAATCATTTTTACTGCATGTCTTACACAACCTCTCTAACTAGAGTTGATTTTGTACTCAATAACATATGGATATTTACCTCATCATAATTAGAGAAACATTGTAATGTGGGTCTCAATCAGTCACTTTTAATGTGGTTAACATCAACTTTAATGTAGGCATACAAGTTTGCACCTCAGAACTCTGACCACAGACAATAGCCTAGCATGAGTCCTTAAGCTTTGATTTGTTCAACTTGACATATTCACTACAATGTGTTTCTTTGGAAATCCCCTTGCTATAGTGCACATTCCAGTGAGAGTCACATTCTCACAATCTCAGAAGCAGATCATTGCAAGGGAGTTCAATCTATCTGACACAGTCTTCCTGCATGAGTTTTCTGATTCTCATACTCTTGTCATGATCAATATCTTCACTATGACTAAGAGTTACCTTTCACTAGTCATCCCATGATTGGGACAGAATGGTACAATCTCAGGCTACACAAAAAAATTCTATTAGGTTGAAGACAAAAGCTGAAGTAATACCTATAGTTCAAAATAGAGGCAGTGTAATGCTGGAAGTCTCTATCAACTTTAAAGAACATGCATCTTTTCTTCACACCAACTTGAAGTCTCCTCAGTCTCATCTTGATGGCACAGATTACCTGAATGGCAAGCGCATAGCTGAAGTATTCACATCAATTGTTGAAGAGATGTTTGTTCTTTTAAAATTGACTAGTGAGGAAGCATTAGCAAAGATGCAACCATACCCAACACACATCACTGCACCAGATATGGAAGACTGGGCAGAATTTTTGAGTGTATATGCATTCTACTCACAACTAGATGGAGTAGTGAAGACAAGGATATTTGATGGGACTGTAAGGGAAGTGCTGTCAGGGGACTGGTCTCTGGACCGTGTCCAACCCTATTTTGAGCTTAGTCCAACAATACACCTATTCTTAGCAGATTTGACCGGCCGCTTGGCCCACCCTTTCCCCTTCCGTCTTGTAGTAGTCAGCCTTGATGAATCATATGCCCAGACCTTACTCAGCATCGGTTATACTCCTTTACATACCAGGGCCTGATTAGTAAACAGTATTAGTAATAGCATAGCCATTGATGTAGTATATATAGGCAGCCTGTGGGATAGAATATCCCCAGGCTGAACAATAGCAGTGTTCTTCTGGTCTATCCACTGAACCGACCGTAAGCTTATCTAGTGCTGTCCGACCCTCTGTTAGCCTTGCTTGCCTCTTGCCCGACTCTTGCTCGCCTCTGTGCTCGCTCAACTCTCGCTTGCTCCTTGCATCGTCAATTCTGTGGAAGGAGTTCCGCAGACGTTGATGATGCCCAAAAGTTGCTAAGCACTGTCAAGGGTAAACTGTACCTAGCTACTGTTGAAAGGTAATGCGTTGGGCGGTCGCTAGTTGAGAGAGAGTCCAGGCAGGGTCCCAGAGACCTAGTTTGTTAAGGAAAAATGCAGTAATTGGAACAGAGGTGCTTAGTGATCTAAGCCGTGTAGCCTGCAAGGCGCTAGGGTGCCAACAGTTGGTAGGGACTTAGCGACGTAATGTAGTTGAAGTGTGCCCATATAGCACCTAGACAGTTGGCAAGACTGGCGAAGAAGCGGCAAGCTTAGTGTAGTCGGTAAACCTGGAAATCACTTAGCAACTCCGAGGAACTTAGTGTGCGCAAGTTGTGATCTGAACTGTGGGGAGTAGAATTCGATGCCCTTAAGACAAAATATGTACAGTATTTATAGGCGCTAAGTTGCCGTGTTAATTAAGCTATAAGTCGCTAAGTAACAAAATGGGGAAGGGACTATGACAAGAAGAATAGAATGTGAAATAGCTAACCTGTGGCGTCTATCAAGTCAGCAAGCGCTAAGTCAACAAGTGAGCACTGAAATCAGTCAAATACGCGGTGACTATCCTGAGGTCTGAAACAATCAAGGAAGCTGGCGTTGCCAAAGTCGCTAAGTGTCAGTAAAGTTAAGCGTCGCTAACTGCTAGGCACCGGGGCTGAAGAAGTGACGGCCTACTGATGGCCGTCGGCAAGTCGTTAAACTTGTAATCTTATAAAGTGCCGGCTATCTTTGATTGGTGACCTGTTATTGAGCCCAAGGTCATGTGTGCGGTCCCGTGCGCTAACAGTCAGGTGGGCAAGTCCCATGGTCTAGAAGTCCCATGCGCTAAACATCCCGTGGTCGCCTAGTCATGTGCAGTCCGCGTCGCGCCTGATTGCCTGAGTGAGCCTCCAAACTCCTATCAACAAAAGTCGCTAATTATAGCTTTGCTGCGCTGAGCCCAGCCTGAGTCTTATCAATGTCAAGCGTTGCCCTTACAAGTGCTTGACGTCTGTGGAACTCCTTCCACAAAGTTGGCAATGCAAGGGGCCAGTGAGAGTTGAGCAAGCACAGAGGCAGGCAGGAGTCAGGCAAGAGGCAAGCAAGGCTAACAGAGGGCCAGATGGTGCTAGATAAGCTTACGGTCAGTTCAGTGGATAGGCCAGAAGAACACTGCTATTGTTCAGCCTGGGGATATTCTATCCCACAGGCTGCCTATATATACTACATTGGTGGCTGTGCTATTACTAATACTGTTTACTAATTGGGCCCTGGTATGTAAAGGAGTATGACTAACAATAATCAATGCTGAGTAAGGTCCAGGCATATGACTCATCAAGGCTGACTACTACAAGATGGAAGGGGAAAGGGTGGGCCAAGCAGCCAGTTGGATCTGCTAAGAATAGGCGTATCGTCGGACTAAGCTCAAAATAGGGTTGGACACGGTCCAGAGACCAGTCCCCTGACAGGGACACTCAAGGATCTTACACAATGAGCTCAGTGGTGTCAATATTGGCAGGGTGATTGACAAAGAAGAAGGATGGGCACATGTGTTTTTCATATCATTCAAGGTGTTGAAATGGAACAAAGAAGTGAGATTATGATCAATGCCAAGATTGATAGTGACAGCAAAATTCTTCTGATCAATCTAGAAGGATTGGTGGTTGAGGTGATGGAAGGGTTTTGTTTGCATTGAGTGATTGCAGCTCAAGTGAGTCTACAATCTTGTTATTCTGAGCAGTTTTGGTGGGCTAATGGGGTTTGAGCATTTCAAAGTCACAGTCAAACCACCATTGCAATATGTTCAGATCTTCTTTTGTTAACAACATTTATCTGTCTAGAACACCTTATAACAACACTAAACAATCTTGCTATGGTGTTTTGCCATCTTGCTTTTTTTCTTGGGCATGGGGATTCTTTCTGGATTTTATTATCCTCCAGTTGCACCATAGTTTTCAGATCAGTCTAATACAGGGCATTGTTATAATAAATGGACTGTTGACAAAAGTGTTTCTCCATCTTAATCTTATTGTGGACCTGCGAGCACTAATATTTACAAACTCTGTAGATTTTCTGATCCAGTCGCTCACATGGAGTTCAACTTTCCTTGTTGAACTCCAGGTGAGCATCAATACTATTATCTGTCCCTACGTTACTCAATACATATAAACTTTCCTTGTTGAACTCCAGTTCCGTGTGATCTAAGTCGAGACTTCATCACCGCTTGCCTGCGCTGACCGCGACCTTCCTTGCGCACATCCGAGACGTCCGTTCATCAACTGTATAGCCTGTAATGCCTGTCATTTTTGATTTGATGATGTATATGGAAGATACATTGCAGCAGAGTTTTACATAGCCAGGACTTTCTATATTCTTCAGAGTAAATGTATGTGTTTTTACTATATGTTTGGGAAGGCTTCTTGCAAGCATTATTTACCATGCAGCAATGGAACAATAACCCCTAGGGTGGGCACAGCAGCTAAGAGAAGATAAAAATTCTTCACTCTATTGATTATGATGTGTGCTAACACTAAAAATTACCATGCAGCTGGACATAGGCCTGGTTTTGGAAGAACATCTTTGTCAAATTAGCTACTGCTGAACATAAAGCGGCTCAGTGTAACACGGCCAGCATCAAACATGTTCCGTCCTCTCGGTGATAGTGATCTATGATCCGGAATTAACCGGATACCGGTCAATTATCGGGAGCCATTATGAAGGTTAACACAAGCTTGTTCACTTATAAATTCGTTCCTTCGCAGGCCTTCCATTCGCTTGTTCCCCTCCCTCAGTCTAACTTTTCTTCATTATGTCGGTTCTTACCACCCCGATCACTGAATGGTTCGGTATTAAACATCCCATTTTCCTGGCTGGGTGGGTACACGACATTTGACTGGGAATCAACAAATGACGATGCCATGGTTTAGCATGAATGTAGCGGCAGGCCCAGAACTCGCTGCGGCTGTTACGAATGCCGGTGGTTTGGGTGTCATCGGTGGTCTGGGCTATACGCCGAAGATCCTGCGCCAACAGGTGAGTTGCATGATCACAAGCTCTTCTGGAACATCGTCCATTCATATAAGTGCTTCTGTGCAGATCCAAGCCGTTAAATCTGGCCTTAAGGATAAGAATGCACCTTTCGGCGTCGATCTACTCATTCCCCAAGTTGGCGGAACCGCAAGGAAGACCAATGTATGCGCCGTGCTGATATCCCTCCGTTCGCCTATTAAGCCTCTTCTAGTATGACTACACCAAAGGCCAGTTGAACGAGCTCATCGACGTCATTATCGAGGAAAAAACCTCTCTCTTCGTTTGCGCCGTTGGCGTCCCACCGAAGCCTGCTGTCGACGCTCTGCACAAGGCCGGCATTCCCATTATGAACATGGTCGGCCACCCGAAGCACGTGCAGAAGGCGCTCGATGCCGGTGTAGACATCATTTGTGCGCAGGCGGGCGAGGGCGGCGGACACACCGGCGACACACCGGCTAGCATCCTGATTCCGGCCTGCGTCGACGCGGTCAAGGGACACAAATCGCCTCTGACGGGCAAGCCCGTGTATGTCGTGGGCGCGGGTGCGGTGTACGACGGCCGGGGGCTGGCTGCGAACTTGATGTGGGGTGCGCAGGCTGTTTGTAAGTGCTTCTTGAGCTTCTTTGCATCGTCGCGTGACTTTGTTTTGAAGGGGTCGGAACTCGATTTGTTGCGTCCGTAGAGGCCGGCGCGCCGAAATATCATAAAGACCAAATTCTGAGCGCTGGTTTCGAGGATGCCGTCACAACCCTAATATACAGTGGACGCCCGCTTCGGGTGCGGAAGACTCCTTATGTCCAAGACTGGTGAGTACTCACTACTCGAGTTGTTTGACAGTAGATAACAGATATTTCGGCAGGGAGGAAAACAGACAGGAAGAGATCAAAGCGTTGACATCCAAGGGAATTATTCCTCATTTGCACGAGCTTGAGAAGCACCCGGAAAAATCTCTGAAAGGACGGTGCGTGATATTTTTTCTCTGCAGATTACGTTGTTCATCATCAATCACGGATAGGCCTTGGCTTATGGGACGCGTTGCGGCTCTTATTGACGACGTTCTGCCAGCGCAAGTCATTGTTGACGGGATGGTGGCAGAAGCCGCGGAGATGTTATCGCTAGGAGGTTCCCTCGTCAAGTCGAATGCCAAATCAAAGCTTTAATTACATCACTTCCATTAAGTAATCTGTTGTATACACATCCTATCTTTGATCGTTTTATTATCATCAAAGGCTTTCTGTACTTGTTGAAAAACCAGGTTTGTCACAATATGAGTGGAACCATCCGTCACACGGGACAGCAAGGTCGAAGTACCAATCCACATCTCAGCAACTAAAAAGTAACCTTTCTCACAAGGCAACAGTAACCAATAGTTTTACCAATTTGTTTTTGAAGTATGAAAGCATGTTGAATGATGCAAATGAAAGGGCATGCCATACAGTCATAGATACATAACATGGCGCGGCACAGTAAAATAACTATTTCTGAGGGTCCAACATGAGGATACAAAAAACAAAAAAGTTGGTGATGACGACGTACGAGGATAATGCCGTCGAAGCGTTGCTTGAACCATGCCATGGTGTCATCCTTCTGAACGCGGTGGGAGAATCCAATGCGGGCCTTCTTCTGCTTCCGCCTCGACACCCGTGCTCCTGGTCGTCCCATCACGACGTAGAAGTCCATACCGAAGATACCAATACCAGGGTCATACCGAGCACCCAGATCGATATGCTCCTGAATACCAAAGCCAAAGTTGCCGGTCTCCGAGAAGTTCTTGCGCCTCAACTCGTATTCCTTCACCTTCAAACCACGTTCCAGAATCTCCTCCGCCTTGGGGCCACGGATGGTGACGTGGACAGCGATCTTCTCATTACGACGGATACCGAAAGTACGCACGGTGTAGCGCGCTTTTGATGTAACGGGGGTCTGACCGGTAAGTTGCTCCAGCACTTTAGAGGCACGGGTCAGACGGTCACCAGACTCGCCAACAGAGATGTCTGGACGTGAAATCAGTCAAGATCCCAAGTACAGGGCCTAGTCAACACACTAATGACCAATTTGTCGACGCGGAGCTCCCGCATGGGGTTGCTGGGCACTGTTTGTTGGTCGGCCTGGCGGAAACGTTGAACTGCAGGACGAAGGCGACATGGAGGAGCTCACCATTTTTCTTGAGGATCGAGGTTTTGTCGCTGTGCCTACCTTGCGGAACCGTGTTTAGTCTCTGTTTGGATCACGCCGTAGTGGCTTGAACCTTATTTTTCTCTGCTGTATACACTTTCGCAAGTTGCCGTGCTTCCGAAAGTAACAAAGTTTATATTTGCCGAGATCTTTGAATTTGAAGAAATACGTGTGTATTGATAGATGTACAATTTTCCAATCTTAAGAGTCATGCTCCAGGCTCGACAAACTGAATGATACGTCCATTGGAATATAATGTTTTCCTTTTCCCCGAGTAAAGTTTTACTCAAGTTCTTATTGGAGATAATATTGACTTTAATGTTATTATAACAACGGATAACATAACTGAGTAGACACTTTGCAATTGCAAATGTCTACAGACACAAACCTACTTACGAGAGAAGATCAAACATCTTGGGGTGTCCATGTCAATAGCGACATGCCCGAATAGAGTTTTTCACCCATGATCCCGTCTGCCAGGTCCCTGAGGAACATACGACTGGTCATCAAAGAGCAATTTGACACGTCCTTGTTCAACATCGCCTGGGGTGAGACACAAACGAATCTCCAGAAGTGGAGGAGGATAGGGCTGGAATCCTATGTAACTATCGTCTCTATGATCTCAACAGTCTTTAGGAACGAAGCCCAAAACACGAGTTTTTATGAGAGCTTAGAATTTAGACCCTTGCTCTTTTGTTCCAGGGCTTCTGCTCTGCAATCAAGTAGATGATTCCAAAGAAGGGGGGTCGCCTTTTGTTCGAAATTGCATCTTCTGAGAGCTGAGAGTGGGTGAAAGAGTAGGTCAACGTCCATGACGACTGCACAATCCTCCTTTATTACATAATGATCTTGACAATTCTGGACACGCGAAACGGAATCTGTATGTTGAAGCTCACTACATTTCGCCGTTCATTAGCTTTGCAACCATGTCGCCATCAATCATCTAGAATTATTCAACTTGCATCATTTTGCCACCGCCAGATCTCCTGTCAACCCATCGGTCGTTTTCCGGTTCTTTCTCGAGGCTTTTCGGTATATCATCATCTAGGCTATCCTCACAATGAACAGCCGAGGAAAATCGTAATCAAGGAGAACATTTATACCTTGCCGAATGCTCTGACAGTCTCGCGAATACTCGCGTGCCCAGTGTTGGGTTGGTCTATCTTGGACGGGAATTTTCACCTAGCGACCGCACTTTTGGTTTATGCTGGTTTGACAGATATGGTGCGGTTACCTGCCTATTTCATGGAATTGTTTTGTTGGAGAAATTGATGTCTACTTCAGGCAGATGGCTTTTTGGCGCGTCGCTTCAAGATGCAAAGCGTCCTTGGGACCATTATCGATCCCGCAGCGGACAAGATCCTCATGACGACGCTGACCGTGACATTGGCGATGCAAGGCCAGTTACCGAGTAAGTATCATCCTCTTCAGTAATTGCTTCATTGTCTTCATTCAACTAGTACCTCTTGCCGTAATTATCCTCGGACGAGATCTTCTTCTGAGCCTTTCTGCTTTTTATATTCGGTACACATCATTGCCAGAACCCGTGAGTCTTCCTTCGACGTCTCGACTGTCCAGATATATCTCACTCGTTCCTAGAAATCTTTTGCCCGTTATTGGGATTTCTCTCTGCCCTCTGCTGAGATTCGGCCAACAGGCATCAGCAAGGTATTTCCTTCGCGAGGTCCCAGACACTTTTTTCATCACCCATTTCAAGATTAATACCGCTTTACAACTTGCGTTAATGGGTATCACTACCGTCCATCCCCTTCTCCCATTCGAGTTGGGTTTGTCTCTTACTGGCCTTCAGTTTGTCACGCCTTTTTCCCCCGAACGATTGTTCTAATCAAGATCTTAGATGGACAGTAGCTACAACAACAATATGGAGTGGTCTCTCCTATGTTTTCTCAAAGAATGCTGTGCGACTAGTGTCTCAACGACCACCAGAGAAACCATAGATATTTCAATTGATGTTTCAAGGGTCATTCAGATGATTGAATTCAATGCTTCGAAAGCAGAATGTGGACTAATTAAACAAAGTATCGATACAACATGCACACAAATACCTATACATCTATTAAAGTTCGAAAGCTTCTACCTTTATCGCTTACGAGGATTGTATTCTGCGCTGCCGCACATCTTGCAGTGCATCAGTCACGGATTGTCTGGCCTTGATATGTTCTTGCCAGTATTTTCTTGCTCGTCTACATCAAATAACTGATTTACGTAGCCATCTTTGAGGAGTGCACATGAAACTTACGAGGCACGGAAGAGGAATATCGCTGCGATTACTACACTCCTCAGTTTCCGCTGTTTCTTGAGTGGCGGAAGAGAGATAGGAAACCCAATTTTAGCAATTGAGGCAAAGATCGTTTGTTCGCTAATGCATCGTGTTAGGCCTTAATGGAAGTGCAAAGCTTCAAATCAAAAACGTCACCTCTTCTCAAACTGAGCCAATAGAATCAGCAGATGGTTCTTCTGATACACCAGGTCGCTACGGAACGAAGATTCCCGCATAAACTTTGCCTTCAAATATCGTATATGAACGAACAAGCCTTTGCACTCTTGATTGTGTTGTGTTTTCAAGGCGGTCAGTTGCTTTTCGTCGCTGCCACGAAGTGTCAGGATGTCAGGATTTCCTCCAAGAGCGTCCAGAGTCCATGACTTACACTGCGCATATGTGGTTTTTTAGTTCCTCTCGTGCCCGACCGGTCTTCAATCGTTGGTTGTCAAGTTGCTCGTTCAATAATCGGATCTGAGTTTGAGTTTGTTTCTTTGCCCTTTCTAGTTGAGCAATCTCTTGTTTGTGTCTCTCCTCTTCCTTCTCCTTTTCAGAACGGAGAAGCTTCAAGTCACGACCAAAAGCCTCGGCATCTTTCTTGACTCGTCGCAAATCCATTTCTAATGCTGCCACCGTTTTCGCGACATCACTCTTCTCTGTCGACACACGCTGCTTTTCCTGCTCTACCTTGTAAAGTTCATCGGTTTTATTTGAAAGAGCACGACGAAGATCATCAATCTCAAGAAGATGCAGGTCGAGTTGTTGGCGGCGGTTCTCGTGTGAGGTAGAAGATGTATTATAAGCAAGGCGTAGCTGATTAGCTTCCTATAGATTAGGATTAGTCTAGTTCCTATTTAATAAACCTGCGAAACAAACCTCAGAGATGGCAGAGAAACGCTGCTGCAATGCCTTGTAGTCCGCGGTGAGAAGAGACCGCTCATGTCGCAGGTTTTCAATCGTCTCCGCGTTTTCTGCCACGCGATTCTCGAGTAGACGTGCCTTCTGTTCAATGTTAGCGTTTTCTGTGGGTTGATATAAGCGATTAGTCTGATGAATATTGAATAAAACGGCCGACCTCGCAATTCCTTTTCCAAGTCTTGGTTCTCTTTCTTGAATTTCTGCAGATGTTGTTTGACATCATCCATATCCTACCAATTGGCTATAAGCGGAAAACAACGACGAACATGTAAATTGAGCTTACCGACTCTGTCCTTTGCAGCTGACTCAGAATGCCGGTCTTCTCTCGCTCAATCTGATTCTGCTTCGTAGTCAAAGCTCTTAACTGGGATCTCTCTGACTTCAAGTCAGCCTCGAGATCGGAAATCACTCGTTTGGCCTTGTCAAGCTCCTAAGATCATGATCAATAATAATCTCATGTAACTTTGAGCAGACTAACTTCCTGCACGTTTATCGCTGTCTTTTTGGTCGCTTGGCTACCTTCCACAACCTTCTTCATCTCTTCCTTTGCGGTTTTCATCTGAGCATTGAGACGATTTGTCGCGTCTTGAAGGGCAGCTCTCTCGCCAAGAAGAGCCTTGCGTTCTTGACTCCATTCTTTTTTCAGAGACTCCAAATGGGCGTTGACTGACTGTAGATCAGCTCGCAAAGCTTCGCTCGTTTTGGTGGTAGGAGTAGGGGGCTCTGTCGGAAGATCATCCCTAGACAACTCCAGTGTGCTGTTAGCAGACAATTAATTAGCCATCTGAATAGAATATCTCTAACAATATCATACCTCTCGTCGATCTGGTTCAGCTTCGAGATATCAATCCTAATGTGGCATTTTTGACACCTCACTTTCTCCAAACGACGAATGCGGCGTTCTTCCCGCCTAGACAACCGTGCGACCTCGTTCTCTAAGAGAGAAGTTGTTGTGCGTGCGTCCTCGAGTTTCTTGGTCAGTCCAACCACACCTAAACCAGCATCTTCAAGCTTGTCAAGCTTGTCGTCGATACTTTCGTTCGCCCGGTCGAGCTCCTTTTGAAGTCGATTAATTTCTGCAACTAGAGGCGATATCGTTGGATCGGGGGAGGTGGTATTCAACCACGACAACTAAATAAAGGCTTATTAAGAATGATTGAAGACAAAAAGCAGAAACTCGTACATCTCTCAGAGGAGCCCCAGGTGTCTTTGGAGTCCTCAATGACATTGACAAGACTTGTCTATGGATAGGTGAAATACCGCTGGTATTGATAATCTTGCTTGGGGTGTTGAATTCATTCAAAGCCATTCTAAGTGCTTTGTTTCTTTCGAGTAAATCTTCCTTCTCTCTCTCCAGAAGGTCAACCTTTGTATCTCTAGCCTTCTCCATTGCTTTTCGGGCAGGTGATTGGTTAAGCAGAGTATTGAGCCGAGCGATCTCTCGATTCGCGGAGTCGAGCTCAGCTTCTAATGCCTCAACCTCAGCATTGACTTCGCCTGCATCAGAAAAGAGGTTTCCTGAGTGAGAAGTGTCTTGCGATGAGCTGGCCTCGCGCGCACGATCGCGCTCACGCTCAACGGATGCAATTTTGCTCTTGAGGTCGTTGAGCTCCTCATCGTCGGCTAACATCTTCTTCTCTGCCTCTTCTAATGCGTGCTCCATCTGTCGCGCAAGTTCTTGAGCTTTTAAGGCGTCAGATTCCAGCTTCTCCACTTTGTCACAGGCTTCCTCGTTCGCGACGGTCATAGTGCGAATCTCGTCATTGGCAGCCTGTAGTTCTTCTTCAAGAGTTTCGATCCGGTCGACAGCGATAACCGCACCCTCTTCCATTTCAGCTAGATTGACATTCATGGCCTCCAATTGCTTCTCTAGATCCTGCATGTCTTGATCCATCTGCTTGATACGAACCCGCTCTGCAGTCAGCTCTTCATCCTTTACAACGAGTTCACCTTTGAGATTCTTCACGATGTCATGGACTATGCCAAGATCATGATCTCGCTCATTCATCTTCATATCAGACTGCCTGACATTCTCTTCCAATTCCTGGATCTCCTCTTGAGCCTTCCTCAGTTCCGTTGTAAGTCTTTCGACCCGCTCGTTGGCATCTCTCAACTCCCCTCCAAGTTCCTTCCCACTTTCCAATAGACACTCTGCCTGCTCCACTCTTTCCCTCGCGGCATCTCGCTCTTCCTCAACCTCTGCTAACTGTTTTTCCAGTTCCCGCGCCTTGCGGTGACTCTCTTCTTCAAGATCATGTGCTCTCTTCTCGGCCACTTCAATCTTTCCTTCCAAGTCTTTAATTATCTCTCCAACTCCCTCCTGTACTTCAGCCATTCGACGTTTCCAGCTTTCCTTGTCTTTCACGCGAGCCTCTTTTTCACCCTCCAACTCTTGCACAATAGCCTCTTTCTCCTGCTCGACCTTCTCCTTCTCCCCTTTGGCTCTTTCTTTTTCTCTGCGGAGAGAATCCACGAGCTCTTCCAACTCAGCTTTCTCCTCCCCCCACCCTTCACCTCCAACATCCTCGATGACATTTTTCAATGCTGTTCCTCCCATGCTGACCCTCCTCCCACCTCCACTGAGCCTCCGCCTACCCTCTATTGTTTCAGGCTCCACGACGGAAGTATCAGGGACAGGAGCCCCCCTCTTTTCATCCTCAAGCTTGCGCAACCTCTCAATCAATGCCTCATTTTCCTCTTGAAGACGCCGATTCAACCCATGCAGATAATTATTCAGCTTACCGACATTAAATCGTGAGTGACC
>QLOM01006823.1:0-11254 GCA_003313785.1 Termitomyces sp. MG148
TCAGTCGTGGGTCGCTAGTACTCATGAGGAACTCCAAGATTGAGACCACCCACAACAAGAAGATGCACCCACGCTACTTAGGACCATTGGTAGTTATCGCTCGCAACCGTGGGGGAGCTTACGTGCTTTGTGAATTAGATGAGTCAGTACTGCACCGACCGGTTGCCGCCTTCCGCCTCCTTCCCTACTTAGCGCGCAAACAAATACCCTTACCGCTGGAGGCGCTAGACATTGATACTACCAAACTCAGGGAACTCGAAGAAACTGACCTTTTAGATGATGACGACTTACCACAGCCAGAAGAAGACGACTTGTAGTCGCTAACACCCTCGCTAAGCCTTTCTTACTTACTATTTCTCTTTATCTTTCTTAAAATTTTATTACTACACAGACTTTCTTTACATACCACAAGACACAGCGCTAGCGCCCTATAGGCGCCTGGCACCTTGCGCAACTCTTACACAAGGGTTTTCCGCCATGATGATCTACTGAGCGTTCCCTTAAAAACGCAAGTCGCTAAAAACCTCACTTTTTGCTAAGTCTTTCCTTTCACAAGTCCTTCTAGTCCACGTTTCCTTACTATACACACAGACTTTCTTACAACCGATTTCTTATCTCACACAACATTGAAAAACCCAAAACGATTATATTACAATTTTTTCTTGCTACTACGAGTCCGGCTATGTGCAACTATACTAAAAAGTTCAAAATTTTTACAGGCGCTAGCGGCTAGGCCTGGTCACGGTCGGCGGGGAAAGAGAAAGGCGGGAGCGGGAAGAGATCCTCGGCTTGGACATTGTTCCTCTCCTGCCAAGCCAGCGCCTCCTCGCAATCCTGCTGGTAGCGCCTCAAGATGGCGACACTGCGCCCCAGCGTCCTCCTCCGCATCCTCAACCCTGCCATCTCGTTGTCGACAGCCCGCACCTCCCGTGCCATCACCGACTCCATACCGGCGGCATGCTCCATGAACCTCGCCAGCTCCTCTGGCGACCTCATACCAGTAACGGAGTAAAGGAGTTCTTCACCCAGCCACTCGAAGTCGCCACCGGTCACTCTAGAGGCGGGAAGGGGTGTCCATCGAGGATCCACCCTAGCGACAGGGGCGGGACGTTCCTCCTGCTCGAAGTCGTCGTCGCCAGAAGACATTTCACGAGCGGCCGCCAACTGAGAACGATAGTCGGTTAGCGACACCCAACGCCTGGAGAGGAGTCTTACCTCCTCCTCTCCTGCCTCCTCTCCCTCCACCTCTTCATCCAAGCCGCCAACACGGGGAGGCTGGGTCTCCGCCAGCCTAACAGCAATCTCCGCCAGGTCGCCAGTAACGGAAGGAGAAAGCGACCGACTAACCAAAACGGATCAGGTGCTAACTTCATAAGCGGTTAACAATGACTTACTGGATGCCGCTAGGCCCCGCCACGGGAGAAGGCCGCTGCCAGGGGAGAGGCTCAAGGTCCATCTCTGCTAACGGGAAGTCGCTAAATAATCACAAGAAAAAATAGAAAACTTACTGTCTGAGGCCATCCCAACGAAGAGGCGCTTGGCCTCTCTGGCAGGACTCAGAGGGGAACCCGCCCTCTTACCGACTGACCGCCCGCCTACCGACTCCACCGACCCCTCTCGCGCTACGGCCTTCCCCTTCCCCTTGGACGTTCTGCCCCTCAGTGGGGGCCAGCGAGCGGTCGGCTGCGAAGTTCCTTCCCAAGGGGTCGGCAGAGACACACCGCTTTGGCGAGTCGGCAGCGCCAGACTCTCCTCCATAATGCTGGCGACACCGCCAGCCTCCACCAACGCTCGCTCCCTCACCACGAACTCCTTCGCCCGCCTAACCCATACCAACCGTTCGAAAGTGCGCTTGACGATCGGGTCTTCCTTGCCGCGTTCCCGAGACTTGAGGCCACCGTAGGTACAGGCCCACTTGAGGGCGTCGCACCGGTAACAGGGCAGAACCCCGGTCGGGAACCAGCAGGCTTCGGGGTCGTTGTCGGCCCAGCACTTATCGCACTAAGTCCAATCAGGTCAGAACGGTCGCTAAGGGTACAAGAAGCACTTACCGCGCCCTTGGAATTTTTGTACGCCTGGTGCTGGCCAGGCGCCACGGTCTTCTTGCCCTTTGCACCCTCCATCACCACACCAGCCTCCATCCCCGTGTCCAACACCACCTCCGAGCGCCTGGCCGCCAGCAGATCCCTCAACTCCACATTAGTAAATGACGTTTGGGTAGGCGCCTGCGAAAGTCGATCAGTCGCTAAGAACTAGGTACCGGAAAGGAAGAACTCACCTCGTATAGGGGCGCTACCCTTGCCGACTTGCGGGACTAGAAGAATTGCGGTTAGCGACTGGCGGCAACGCAACTGAAGAAAGCACACGTACCTTGCGAGGAGAAGAGCTTGGGGAGCCCATCGTAGGAGCCGCTGGCGCTGGGCTCTCGTCGCCAGCGGCTACACATCCTACCTGGCGAGCACAACGTGGCACCCGACCCACCGTAGCACGGGTGGCCTCAGCCTGCTGGCTGGGACCCGTGGGAGGAGGCGCCAGCTGCGAAGTCGAAGCCACGGGGGCGCTAGCGACAGGATGGGAAGAAGGGGCCCTACCCAGAATGACGGCCAACTCAGCGTCAAGCGAGGGGACGGCAAGGGGGGGAGGTCGCTAAAATGGTCAGCTACAGGTTAAAGTAAAGTTGCTAACGGCACATACCAGTAGAGCCTCGAAGGGCGCTAGCCACGCAGCGCCCTCGTGCTCGGTAGCACGGGCAACACACCACGCCCGCAACACCTCCTCATCCTCCCATGCCACCCCAGACAACCTATAGCTCTCCCACCGCTCCAGCAGCCGCAGCATTCCTACCACCAGTTCTTGCGAAGCGCCAGCACCATTGCCAAGGTGCCGCGCTAAGAATAGTGATGCGTCAAAAATGAAGGTCAGCATGCAGGCGCTGGCATCGGTAGCGGCGGGAGCAGAGGACATGGGTATGGGAAATCGACTGTTAACCGAGGATGCCGGAAATCGCCTGCTTATAGGGGATTTCAATGAAGTTACGATTATAGTCGTCAGACCTTTTAAGGACAGGGATTAGGTGCACGGACCAGGTAACAACACGTGATATCAAGGTTGACTGAGGACAGTCAATTTTTCAGTTGGGAGGAGATGATAAGACCTGGGCTGGGCTCAGCGCAACAAAGCTATAATTAGCGACTTTTGTTGATATCAGTTTGGTGGCTCACCCAGGCGAGCAGGCGCGACGTGGACGACACATGACTAGGCGACCGCGGGACGTTTAGCGCACGGGACTTCTGGACCACGGGACTCGCTCACCTGACTGTTAACGCACGGACCACACACATGACCTCGGACTCGATAACAGGTCACCAATCAAAGATAGCTGGCGACTTATAAGATTAAGTGTTTAACGACTTGCCGACGGCTATCAGCAGGTCGCCACTTCTTCAGCCCTGGTGCCTAGCAGTTAGCGACGCTTACCTTTACCGACGCTTAGCGACTTTGGCGACGCCAGCCCCCTTGATTGTTTCAGACCCCAAGATAGTCACCGTTTATTTGACTGCTTTCAGTGCTCACTTGGTGACTTAGCGCTTGCCGACTGATAGACCCGCGGGTTAGCTATTTCACATTCTATTCTTCTTGTCATAATCCATTCCCCATTTTGTTACCTAGCGACTTATAGTTTAATTAACACGGCGACTTAGCACCTATAAATACTGTACATATTTTGTCTTAGGAGCATCAAATTCCATCCCCACAGTTCAGATCTCAACTTGCGTGCACTAAGTTCCTCGAAAGTCGCCAAGGGACTTACTATCTTTACTGACTACGCTAAGCTTGCCGCTTCTTCGCCAGTCTTGCCGACTGTCTAGGTGCTATACGAGCACACTTCGACTACGTTACGTCGCCAAGTCCTTGCCGACTATTGGCACTCTAGCACCTCGCAGGCGACACGGCTTAGATTGCTAAGCACCTTTCTTCCTTTACTAAATTTTCCTTAAATAAACTAAGTCTCTGGGACCCTGCCCGGACTCCCTCTCAACTAGCGACCGCCCAACGCATTACCTTCCACAGTAGCTAGGTACCGTTTACCCTTGACAGTACTTAGCGACTTTTGGGCGTCATCAACGTACCAAGAAGGATAGAAGAAAACACTGCCTCACAAATGCCAACAAAGAGCAGTGGAACGGCCCCAAAATGGAACAAAAACAAGCTGCAGAAACTACCGCATTATTTTCAAGAATTGGAAGACCAAAATGTAGAGACTTGTTCTGCTGTAAGGGCAACCTCTGGAGGCTATGGCTCAGTCACACAGCTGGCAGAGGAAAATCCAAAATATATATAAGTAATACAACCATAACTACTCACCTGGCAGAGGGAAATCCAAAGAGAACAAGTCTAGGGATTCCCTATGCCAGGAGTGATGCTTCCAAGGCTCCAGAAGCATGGGAAGTAACTGTATAGCATGACAAAAGCCACAATAAAATTTATAATCTAAAAAAGGAAAATCTCCAAAAATAATCAAAAACTCGGAAATTGCCATTGCCAGAAGTCATGCACATGTCTCATGTGACTTGCTTAGTAATTTGGAGGCTAGCCTTGAGATGACTAAGCCTCTGGATACTTACTAAGCCTCTGGAAGCGTTGGCTATACTTGTTTGAATGATAACTAAGGAGCCAGAGCACCTCAAGGGCTGAGTACTAATAGATAGTATTGAAAGAATAGAAGCAGTAAAGTAAAAGAGTGACAGTAGAAATAAGGAAATAAATAGAGGAAGAATAAAGGAATAAGGAGTGAAAGAAGGGAGAAATAAGGAGTCCCCTGACACTAACAACGTTGGGTCAATTATCTGACTACTACCAAATGTTTTAACAGATTGCACAGTGGCTAAAAAGCCACAACAAGATTTTGGCAAATGAAGAAAAGCAGTACTTCCAACAATGGTTCCCAATGTCCCTTTGGACAAAGATAGCAAGGCAGTTGGAAATACTGGATCTCAACCACCATCCCAACAAACCCCACAACGTTGGCCAAGTCTACAAAGCCAAGGTGTAAATCCTTCATAGTACCAACACCAGTTTGGCACCAACGCCTGCAGCACCAGTGAGATATACAGGAGGCATATTACTAGTCAGCCCAGTGTACAACAAGCTTGAAGCTCTGGAGCTTTGCCCACTGCCAATAGCAGGTATATCAAGAAAGAAGACTTAGGCAATATAGTGAAGTTAGCCATGGCAGCTGCTCTGGAAAAGGTGGCAGTCTCGAGTGGTGGATCAGGAGGCAATTGTTCAATGGGCCGACTGCCTCTAGGGGACAGATGCCACTTCTGTAGGGAATCGAGCATACCATGGTTAGAAGGAGATGCAATGTCCTAGAAGATCACATCCTGCAGAGGCAATGCCAATGAAATGTGGAAGGAAAGGTGGTCCTGCAATCTGGGGGATTTATTCCGTACAACCCCAGCAAACCTCTCTACAAGGATATGGTAGACAAATACTACCGCCGCACAGGCAATATAGCCACTCACACACTCTCAACTAACATGAATCTGGACCTGGTACAAGCCAATATCCAGCAACTGGTGTTTGAAGTCTCTTTGGCAGCTCCGCAAGCCCAGACGCCCTTGGCAACCTTTGCAAATGCTACTACGGACATAAGCCAACAGATTGCAATGCTACAAGAACAGTTGGAAGTCTTGGAGCTTTGGAAGGCGGAGAAACACGGCTGTCAGGTCATGGATGGGGTCCAGGTTTCTAAGGCCAAGCACCCCTTAGCTGATTACCGGCCGATAACCACCACGGAGATAGTGCCAACAGTGCTAACTGTCAGAGGACAGGTCCTTGGACCGTCCACCCTAGCCTTACTTAGTCTGTGTTGACGTTGGCACCCACATCTAGCCACCATCCGGACCGCTCCAGCCCTATCCTGCTCCATCCCTGTCTTGGCATTGACACCTGGCAGGTCAGCTAGTCTTTGGATCCACTCTACTTGCCGGCAAGCCTTTATGCCATTGGCTGGCTTACTCATGCTGACTGCTGCTTATTGCTTAGTACATACCGGTCCTATTAGTCAATATACCGTAGTCATAGTGTATCCAATGTAGTATATAAGTAGGACTGGTGGATGGAACATCCCCAGTCCTAGCAATAGCATTGCTTCTGGGTCTACACATTAGCATAACTGTGAGCTTCTACACATTAGCATAACTGTGAGCTTCTCAGTGACAACCTTGCCTTCTGCTCTTGCCCTCTTGCTCCACCCCTTGTCGGTGGCCTGCCTTCTTGCCTGCCAGTTGCTTGTCACTGTGCTCGCTCGACACTCGCCCTACTTGGTGGTTGACTTGAGTAGTTGATGCGTCTGCTTGGCTTTCCACGATAAAGCATCCCCTTACACCAACAGTATCAGTTGGCCAACTGGCAAACAAATCTACCATCACAGAAGTACCGGACTCTGAGGCACCACTTCACTCCTTCTCAGGCATGCCAAGGCAATATGCCTTTCTAGTAGATAAAGTCATGGGGAAGCCAGACAAGTGGAATGATGGAGCTTACTGAACCAAGGTACCTATTCAGTCTGTGGAACACACCAAAGCAGTGTTCAATCGGTTGATGGAAGCTCACGTCACAATGACAGTTGGTGAAGTTCTTAGCATCACACTAGATGTGCCTAATCTAGCCAGAGCCATGGTAACCCCAAAGCGCATCTTAGCCACTAATACCACGCAAATTGAGGAAATAACCAAGGAAGGGAAGACCCCTCTCCCCTTGATAGAAGTGGTTGATAGCAGCGGAAATTCTGTGCAGTTCTTCCTGAATACTGAGGAGACTATCATCATTAATTATGCATCTCAGATGTTATCGGACCCAGTGTTAAACTACTCATACCAGAGAAGTTTTGTGTGGCCAGGGACACTGACTCTTTGAGGTCTATAACTGTGCTCATCAGATGAAAAGCGGAAGTGGAATGTATAGTTGACAGTGGATCACAGATAATTTTGATGTCAGAAGATGTGGCCAACTGCATAGGAATCTCGTACAATTCCTCAATTGTGTTGCACATGCAAAGCGCAAATGGAGCAATTGATGCATCCCTAAGCTTGGCAACCAACATTCCATGTGTATTTAAGGATATAATTCTATTCTTACAGATACATGTCATATGACAACCGGCCTACAACATCTTGCTTGGAAAACCCTTTGACGTGCTGACCAAGAGCATGGTAAAAACCCATAGTGCCAACAACACATCAATCACAATTACTGACTCCAACTCCGGTGCTATATGCATGATATCAACCTACTCGCACGGTAATCCCACCAAGCAAGAAACACACTGAAAATATGCAACTACAGAAACTGAAGAACACAAGTGTTTTTGAACAGCATCGAGGAAGTGATTGGCAGTGATCACAATGTAGCTCTGATGCTCGAATATGACCACAAGGACAATACTGCACAAATTATATCATACGCTTTAATTGACAAGACCATTCCCAAAACAGTCTCTACAAACAGTTTATCTTCCAATTCCAAGCTTGTACCTACAAAAAAACCTATAAAAACCAGCTCCCAAGGAGCCTATGAAGCCACATTGGCTTATCTTTATATCACTGCGTCCAAACTGTTCAAACACATCGCTCCTGACAGATTAATATTGATCACTGACGAGTATCTTTTAGGACATGCTAAAACCATAGTACCGCTGCACTCCCAGACAACAAACACCCACAACAGAAAAGGACATCTTCAGGCACTGGTGGACAAAGAACTGTGAATACATGGGAATTACACAGGTATGGTAAAACAGAAGGGCATACAAACAAAGAAAAAGTACAAACCCATGGCGTTAAAGGTGAAACCAGTACTGGGACATGTAGCAGAGGATTACTAAATCAAACACAATATCATCGGAGACCCTCTAGCCTCAATGCCGGACTTGGACCCAAACCCGCCTCCAACACAACCCACAGGATGTCTAACAGCGAAACGGCTGGCGCAGTTCAAAAAGGACCACAATACAGGCTTTCTGTCAAAAGATGAGCTAAGGGTACTTACCAATCTCATGGCTGTCACAACTCACCAACCCTGCATCCAACTCCAGACCTCAAAACCACCCTTGAGGTCCCAGAGAATGACTCTCCCACCAGCCTCACAGCCCTGGACCAATTTCTGCCAGTGATCTCACTCCCATGACTATCACTAATGCCACCGTTAATCACCCCGGCTATCAATTCCCATCATCCTGACCATCACCAAGCACTCCCAAGAAGTTACGCAAGCCCTTGAAACATCACCAACCCTTCCCAGACATTGTCGGCCCCCTCCAGTGATCATGCCATCACGTGCATCACCCAGCTATCATGCTGCCTCCCCTGCACATCACCACCCCCAGAAGCTCCTGATACCGCCACCACCTGATTGCTACCAACACCCACCACTCTATTGATTGGAACCAACATCCACCAACTTGTATAGAGTCTTGGAGCTGTGCTCAGACCCAAAGATTGAGGGCTTGGCTCGGGATATATCCACAAGAGTACTTAAGTGGTAGGATAAGGACTTAGTTGGTAGTCTTGATATTGCATAACCCACACCATATAGTTTGCCCCAGTATTTTGTTTTGTGCTCTTGAATTCATCTCTGCTTGTGTTTCATGAACTTCTGCCTTGTATCATGTTTGTTTTAACTCTGTTTCATCTTGTGTCTTGTACTTGTCTCAAATCTCTTGCTTTGTACTCTCTTCCCCTCTCTCTCTCTATCTTGTGACTCTTTCCCAGTTTAGTTCTGACTCATGTTCCCCTTCCCCTTTACAGATTCCAATTCTTTTTAAGTCCTGGCCTTGTTTCTAACTGCACTCTGGTTTATTTTCTTGTATCTCTCTAAACTCCAGTTCAACTCTCTCTAATCTTGCCTCACCTGCTTGGCTCAAACTGTAGAGCCTGTAACCTCCCCTGCCTTGCCTCCTCTGATCGACATCGCCTCTGGACTTACCCAGAATCCCCCTGCACTTGCCTTACATCTCATGGTTTGCTCCAGAGATTCCTTAAATGCTTGCATCTGTCCCGGAGCATAGCGTTTTACTCTTGGAGCCCTCGTAGGTCCTGGAATTGTACACTGGAGCTATTGCATCTCCCTGTAAGGGCCTTGCCCAGTAGACTGAGCCCCCGTGGTCAGTGGAACCTGACAGGTGACTACTGGGAAAAGATGCAAGGCTACAAACAAAGAAGCAAATGCCATGAGTGCGACACCATGGACAACATGGAACATATACTCACAGAATGCATGGCCTCTGGGCAGGAGGAAATTTGAAACCTAACAGAAGAACTGTGCACAGCAAGAGGAATAATATAGGAAAAGCTGAAGATAGGATACATCATGGGGTGCCACCTCATCACACCACAGTACAAAGAAGAAAAAATGACTAAAGCAGGAAAAAGAATGTACATGATAACCATATCTAAATCAGCCTGCCTAATATGGAAGCTAAGGTGTGAGTAGAGGATACAAAGGGAAGCTGATCTGGAAAAGATGCACACAGTACAGGAAATTAAGAACAGATGGTGCAAAATGATGAGCAACTGAATTAAACTAGAATGCTTAGCCACAAACCAAAGCAGGTACAGAGAAAAAGCTATATACAAAAAACTAGTAGGAAACACATGGCAAGGAATACTGCTAACAGATGAATGACCACACAAAGCATGGAGAGCAGCAAATAGGGTTTTAGTGGGTATGAGATCCAGCTGCCCCCCAGGAAGGAATCATTAACCCTGGACGACCAGAGCCCCACACATTGTGCATAACAAGCATTTCTCTATGGTGGGCTGCAGGACAAAACAAAACATAAAAGCATAAACCCCTCTTTCTGTCAGCTAGGAGCTAACTGTGTAGATATGCCTAGGGAATAATAGAACCACCAACAAAAAGAAAAGAAAAGAAGAAAAAAAAACAGGGTTAGGACAGAGTGACTTGGAAATTGGCCCTCTGCTGCAAGTCCCTCAGGATCGGGATGGTGAATAGCGCATACCGGATCGCTACCAAGATAGCGATCCCCGTGAATATATTCGTCGAATGAGGCTGATACGCTGATGGCATACAATACAGTCGTGTATAAAAGAAAATGTATGATAAAGGGAGAGGTGGGTGGGTGAGTGAAAGAATGATAAGATATACAATGCTAGTGTACAGAAAAAAGGTGAGCGCCTCGGTCGTAACACCGACAAACTGGGCGTACAAAAGATAATCGGGCTCGGACAACGGCTAAGCCTAAAAAAGGAACAATAAAGCTCGAGGCCGATTATCTGGGGTGAGAGATGAGGGTCACTCATCGGAGGGTGAGAGACAGGTCTTACTGTGCAGAGTGGCAATAAATAGAAGCAATTAAAAGACAAATACAATAGAAGAATAACGACTCTGCGCAGTGGCTGTCAAACGGGATATGGTGAGAGAGCGACTGAGCGCTCACCTGTGCTGGAGTGACTGAGGTGAGAGTGCACGAAGGTGGCACGGATGAGACATGAGACCTATGGACCCCACTGTTCTCAGCACAGCCTCTGCCCAACCTGGGCACTGAGCCGAGAACAGTCTAAGATCTCACGTGGGGAGCACAGGTGGTGACGACGAATGCGTGGTGACGCGCAGAGGCCTTCGAAAAGGCTCCTTACCCTTGGAACCCGCCTTTACGATGATTAACAAAAACAATTTCTTACAGAAACCATGACCACCGCAGGGGTCGAACCTGCAATCTCCTGATTACAAGACATCGTAGTCAGACGCGATGCCATTTCGCCAGGCGGCCGATGTCTACGGGCAAAAACATTATCATTATTATAGTAAAGTCTTTGGCTTCGACCATGCAGGGGGATTCCACCACCGGCAAGCTACAAATGGCTGAGCTACGAAACGGGAGTATGTGCTACTCCGAGAAAATAAAACGAGTCCGTCTGTAGGTAACTTGTGACAGTGTCTTTGTGATCTATACGTCGGCCTGTATCTGTGTGTATCGGTCGTGCAGTTGGATGGTATGCTCGCCATACTGCCTGATACAGGCATTTCTCGACATAGTGTATGACGTGTTTCTGGCATTCAATCACTTTGACTAACTCAGCTATCGCAGACTATCCCAGGATGATCCTCTGTATTGTGACCAAGGTGGTCAACAACTTTGTCACAAGATAGTTACAGGACTGACTGGGTTTTCGTTGAGATACTCGGTCTCATTCAAATATATATTCCACGGCATGCTCACCTTGTCCTC